>JAJOOH010072683.1:0-39481 GCA_029582605.1 Solanum gracilifrons
TTAGCTTGCAAATGTATTTTGACTATGAGGGGAGCCGGTAGTATGTCATGGCCCCGTCCTATCTATGTATGTAGAGGTGTGCGTTGGACAAGTATTTTGTAAATGAGCTTGACTCTTGTTCTATGATGTCATTTTGAAATGGTTTGCCCTTAGTCCCTATTTCCCGTTAATTAATGTTGAATGTACTTTCGCGACCGATGAAGTGTGATGACAAGTTTGAGAGGCTTGTTTGGGGTTCCTTCGGGTTCCTCATTCGCCATGTCACGTCTAGGCCCTAGGCTTGGGTCGTGACAGGTTTATTGGTGGAGTAGTATAAAGAAGGGCATTGCAGAGTTTGTTGCTAGGTGTCCAAATTGCCAACAAGTTAAAGTACAACACCAAAGGCCCGGTGGTATGGCTCAGAATATACAACTTCCGAAATGGAATTGAGAGATGATTAATATGGATTTTATCACAGGTTTACCAAGGTCTCGCAGGTAGCATGATTCTATTTGGGTGATTGTGGATCGAATGACAAAATCAGCCCACTTTTTGTCGGTAAAGACTACCCATTTAGCAGAAGATTATGCTAAGTTGTATCTTCAAGAGGTAGTTAGACTCCATGGGGTTCCAGTTTCAATCATTTCATATAGAGGTGCCCAATTTACTGCACCGTTCTGCAAATCTTTTCAGAAAGGCTTGGGTTCAAAGGTGAACTTAAGTACTGCTTTTCATCCTCAAACAGATGGTCAAGCAGAGCGCACTATTCAGACCTTAGAGGATATGTTGAGGGCTTGTGTGATTGATTTTAAAGGGAATTGGGATGATCACCTACCTCTCATTGAGTTCGCTTACAACAATAGTTACCACTCTAGCATCCAGATGGCTTCTTACGAGGCTCTTTATGGGAGAAGATGCAGATCTCCTATTGGATGGTTTGAAGTTGGTGAAGCTGGGTTGATAGGACCAGATTTAGTTCATCAAGCTTTGGGGAAAGTGAAAGTCATTTAAGAGAGGTTGAAAACAACACAGAGTCATCAGAAATCCTACACTGATGTTAGGAGAAGGGAGTTAGAGTTCGAAGTAGATGATTGGGTATACTTGAAAGTCTCACCAATGAAGAGTGTTATGAGATTTGGTAAGAAAGGGAAACTTAGTCCCCGGTATATTGGTCCTTACAGAATATTCAAGAGGATTGGCAATGTAGTTTATTAGTTAGAACTACCACAAGAGTTAACAGCGGTTCATCCGGTATTTCACGTATCCATATTGAAAAATTGCATGGGGGATCCTTCACTTATCATACCAACCGAAGATATTGGTATTAAGGATAACTTATCTTATGAGGAGATTCCTGTTCAGATTCTAAATCGCCAAGTTTGCAAGTTGAGGACTAAGGAAGTAGCATCAGTCAAAGTCCTTTAGAGGAATCAATTTGTTGAGGAAGCTACTTGGGAAGCTGAAGAGGTTATGAAGAAGAGATATCCATATCTCTTTGAACCCGGAAAAATTCAAGACCAAGTTACTAATTCTCTTCTTAGTACTCTTTAATTTATATACTTAATGTGTTAGATTTGCTTGCTGGGTGTTTGAGCTGAATGTTAGACATTACACCTTTAGCTTACTAAGAGTAATCTCATTTGAGGACGAATGTTCACAAGGGGGAGATGTTGTAACACCTCGTTATTTGAAAGAACTAGAAAGAGCTAGACTTAGAAAGAGTGATTTTTGGAGAGAATGAAAAATCTCGAAAAAATGGTTAAGTTAAGTTAAAAATGAGTTTTGGGTCAACTTCAAATGACCATAAATCCTAGATCAAGATGATGTAGGTGTGCTTTCAGATACCGCAATGAAATATCTTTGAATTATCTTTCCAACTCCATGGATTTTACGCGATTTCGGGTTTGTATGAGTGAGATATGCCCATTGAAATTTGGGCTGTTTGGATAAGGAAAGTCCAATCCAGATTTTGGAAGGGTAGTTTGGTCTTTTCCTTAACCAATTATATTACTTCATTTTTGGTATTTAGATTAGGGTCTAATCAGAATTAGATCAGTTTAAAAAATTGGAATTTCAAGCTAGGGCTTGGAGAAAAGAGAAAAGAGAAAAGAGGAGAAAGGAGAAGAAAAGTCAAGATTCGTCAAGATCGTATACTTTTGGTTGTCGATTTCGCCAAGGATTCAATCCTACGAGGTATGTAAGTTACATAGCGTTCGGTTAGTTCACCCACGTGCCAATCTTGATTCTATTATTTGAAGTTGTATTGTTTTGAAAGCAAATCTTATGAGTTCTTAATGATAATTCGTTTGAAATCATGTAGGTACTTGTTGTTGAAGTTCCATGAGTTTGATTCATTATTTTAGATGTATTTTTGAGTAGAATATTACATATATTGATGGTATAGTTGATTCTAAGTGTTCGGGAAAAGAACCAAGTTGAAATAGGGGGTTTAGAGTTGAAAATCGAAGAAGAAAAGTCGGAGGTCATCTCGGCAAGGGCATGGGGCGCCTCCCCAGCCAGAATGCCTCAACAGGGACTTTGAAGTTTGGGCTCTAGGGAGCCGCGCCAGCCACAGTGCCCCAACCCATTCTCTGACGTTTTGCCTCTGGTGCCCCACGTCTCTCAGAGTGCCAGGGACGCCAGACTTTCCACCCTTTCCCACTTCTTTCCTTATGAATTCCTTAGCAACTTACCTAAGTTTTCTAGTCGATTTCTACACTCTAAGATACATCTAATCATCATTAAATCATCTATAAACATGAGATCACGAGCCTTGAATCCATACTTCAATTCAAGGAAAATTAAGAGTCAAGTTAAGATGAGTTCAAAGAGTTTTTCAAAGTCTTTTACAAACGTTTTAACTTTTTTTAAGGCTTGAGTTTTGAGTTGAGTAAAGAGTAATAGTAAAGATTTATTTCATAAAAGATTATATGGGAACTAATTATTCCCAAGAGTTGAAATATTTTCACATTTGAGAAAGAAAGGAAACACCGATTTCCAAGAGAGTTTTTAATCTAAGTTTTGAGTAAATATCTCAAACCAAAGAAATAGTTTTTGTTTTAAAAACATATGAGCTGAGTAAATTTTGGGAGTAGTATTGAGAACAGTTATGGGTAGGCTAGTTCATAATAACTCAAGTCTCCACAAACCATGTAGCCATCATGGGTAGGCTCGGTGCGTGACACTTTTCATGTCATCTTGTGACCCATCCCAACCAGTATTAGTTAACCCCAACAATTTCATAGATGTGGTTCTTTTATAAAACACACCATAATTAATGGTGGCCGAATGTATCTCAAAAGTCTTTTGGCTGCTTTAAGGTGAGTTTTAATTGGTAAATGCATAAATCTTGATAGCACACTTTTTGTGTACATAATATCAGGCCTCATAGCTGATAAATACAACAAGGAACCAATCAAACTTCTATAAATCGAAACATCAATTAAATCAAATTCATCCTCCTTCATCAATTTCTCTTCTTGAACTGCGGAGTACTTACTGGTTTACATTTGTTAAGAAAAAACTTCTTTAAAATTTCGGTAGCATATTTCTTTTGAGAAATAATTTTTCCTTGAAATTATTAATTAACCTCCATTCCCAAAAAATAAGTCATTTTAAAAAAAAAAAATTCATTACTAAGACCTTCTTCATTTGCTCTCCGAAGTGTGTGATAGACTGTGTGCTACTGTCAATCACCAACAGATCATCAATATTGAGGGAAACTAGTAAGAAATCATAATTTTGAAGAATATACATGGTTGTTTCATTGTAACTTCTCTTAAACCCCAAATTAAGTAAGTAACTATCGATCTGTGCTTACAAGGCCTTAAATGTTTGTTTCAAGCCATACAAAGTTTTTCTTAACAAAAATACCTGTCTCCAACGCCTTTAAAATCTTGAGACTTCTATACATAAACTTCCTCTTCAAGATATTCATTAATAAAGTTGTACTTAACATCCAATTGAAATACTTTACACCCTTGGTGTGCTGCAACCACAAGAAGTAATTTTATGGTACCAAACCTTGCAGCTGGTGCAAAGGTTTCATGAAAATCAATTCCATGTTGTTGTGTATACCACTCTACAACCAAACTTGCTTTGTACTTGTTGTGAGCGCTATCTCAATTCAACTTAATCTTGAACACCAATCTAGTTCCAAAAACCTACTTGTCGTGAGGACTAGGTACATGTACGCGTGTATTATTCTTGTTATTCATATTGATTTCCTCCTCTATGGAAGCCTCCTATTTAGGAATTTGCAGTGCGTTGTCTACACTTTCTGGCTCCAATATAGCGACACTGCATCAGCTATGTATATCTCCAATTGATCTAGTAGCTTATACTACAAAATCATCAGAATCCTCTTACTCTGGAATCAACTTTTCTCCTTGGACACTTTGTTCTTGATTGGTTATCTGTAAAAAAGAAACATTCTTCTTCTTCCGATCTCATGCAACATCCTTATCAAATTTAATACTTCAAATTACATGTATTTTTTGTGAAATAGTATTTAAATCACGTAGCCTTTAGAAGTGATTTTTTATCCCATAAATATTCCAATATCAGGTCTATAAAGTTTATACCTTTTAACTTCAGGAATATAAGAGTAACAAATAAAACCAAATATCTTAAGATGAGCAACCGATGGCTTGGTTCTAATCCATGCTTCGTATAGAGTCTTTCCTTCAACAACTCTTGTTGGCAATGTATTCCAAAGATAGACAACGATATTGATAGCTTAAGCCCATAACACCTTAGGCAAGCCTTTCCCAAATAGAAGACATCGAGCTATATTCATAATAGACCTATTATTTTTTTTCACTTAGACCATTTTGTTAAGGTGTGTGAGTGATTGTAACTTGATGATGAATTCCTGCTTTCCAAAGAAAATCCTTGAATTGATTGGAAATGAACTCAATCCCATTGATGACTGATAGTTTTACACTAATTTGAAGTTGTTTTATTTGAACAATTGGTGTCCTCAATGCCTAATTATGTCATATTTTAATGATATTTGGTGATCTACAACTAGGAAGGCTATGGGACAAGGTAAATATGAATACTTTGAAGAATGACCGAGAACATTATAATGAGTAGAAAGTCCTAACCTGACGATCAAAAGGGAGAATCACCCAAACAGTTGAACATCACTGAAATGCACAGTGTATGGAGCCTAAGTGTTAAAGCCAATAGGCGAAGCAAAGTCTCATCACCGATCCGCCAAATTTCTAAAGGCAGACCTACTCGCATTGCGGGAAGTGAAAGACTGAAGAGAAAAATTTAAGGTTGCCTTAGGCGCACAAGGTGATATTCAACTATTCACCGATCATGAAGGGAGGTGTTGGGATTTGTACAGTTTTGATGATTGAAAAAGAAAGATGAAACACGTCAGTCAACATGGTCCAAAGGTACACTATCACGAGCAGTTGAATTCGGAAATTTTTTTAAGATGAACAAAGACAAGAGTGCAGAAATAAAGGAATGGATAATCTTAATTTCGCGAGTAATCCCAAGGAAGTAAACACTTGATGAATTGAAGAGAATTAATCAATGAGTTCGATTTGAAGAAGGAGTCTAAAGAGGCAAGGAGTTTTAATTGAAGAATGAGTCTCACTTAAAGTAGAACTCTTTAAGTTACTGTTGAATTGATGTGTTGCAGTTCGACTACAATACAAAAGAATCAATGAATGTAATTTGAAGAAGGAGTCTAAAGAAGCAAGGAGTTTCTATTGAAGAAGGAGTCTTACTTGAAGTACAACTCTAAGTCGAGAGAGTTCAAGTTAATAAGGAGTTTGAAGTGAACAATAACTCTATGAAGAATTATGCTTAAATAGAGGTGAAGTCGTCCAGAATACGTGTGCACTTACAGAGCAAAAATAAGAAATTGAAGAATTGAATTCGTAAGTGCTACTAGCGAACTGAAGGAACAGATAGAAGGAACACATCGAAGAACCTGGTCCTTTTTATAGAGTTTATGAGTTAGGAGATTTTCTTTGTGATTAAGTCTTGATGTAATCTTAGTTCAGTGAGTTATAAACTGAATCGGGTGTGTTATCTTTAGGTTGTGTTAAATCTAAGATTTGGGAACACATACCTTAGGAGGTTCATGTTGAAGTTTGGGAATTATAGTTCGTATTTCCTTTGGTTACATAGGCTTGTAATCTGTTTTCTGTGGAAGCTCAGTCATTTAGTGAAGTTGAAGTTAAATCATGTAGGGGTACAGGTCGTGTTTTTTTACACCTTTTGAGCCGGGTGTTTTTCCACGTAAAAATATTGTGATTTTACTTACTGTCCTTACTAATTTGCTAGAACACATTAGGCAACTTGTTTCACATTTAGGCGAAAAGTTAAAATCAATAAATTACTAGGTCATGCAGACTAACAGTTGGTATCAGAGCAGGTTTTCTTGTTAAACGTTTAACCACTTAAGAAAAGATCGGGATGAATTCTACACCTCCACTCCAATATAGTGAAGGACAAGATATCAACAAGCCTCTGCTATTTAATGGCCAACATTACTCATGGTGGAAATTAAGGATGGAATTTTTTATTCAGGATGAAGATTATGAACTTTGGAATAGAGTTATTGATGGACCAGAATACCCAATTAAGAAAGATGTTGAAAATAATGACGTACAAAAGGAAAAGAGTGAATACGAGGAGGCTGACTTCAAGATTATTGGTTAGAATGTCAAAGCTAAGTTTATTCTTATTTGTGGCCTTGGACTAGATGAGTATCGCCGAATATCTAGTTGCTTAACTGCAAAACAAATTTGGAGCTGATCAATTATTCATATATACAATAAAAGTTTACACCATATAAATATACATAAAGTGGCCTATCAAATCCCATAAATCCTAAAACATATTTTTTTAATTAAGCTTGAATAAAGATCTACCACACATTACAACCATCTTCTCAATTCTTGAACTTTACAAAAAAATAATCCAAAAGTTACAACAAAATATCAAGACAAAAGTACTGAGTTGACAACACTTAGCCTCACATACAAAAATAACACTTTTCATCACTCCTCCTTGATGCAAGTGTTGTTGGATACTCCAAGCTTAGCTCTAAGAAGATCAATTTTTTTTCTATATCGTTTGGTCAAAATATTAGTTAGTATATCTTCACCGCAATGATACAAAATCAAAACTTCATTTTCCCTTTCACTTTCTCGAATGAAATGCTATTTTATTTTAATGTCTTTGATCTTTCCATGAAAGATTGAATTCTTCACCATGACACCAACAATTTTTTTTTATCACAAAGGACTTCAGTTTTTTTGCTTGGATGGAACCCTAAATCAATCAAGTTTTTTTTTCAACAATAAAGCATGATTAACAGCACCCGAGGCATCAATGTACTCCGCTTCAACTGTTGATTGTTCCACAAACCCTTGTTTCTTTGTCCACTAGAAAATGACACCTGATCTGAGAGTGAAATAATATCTTGAAGCAATTTTCATGTCATCTTGTGACCCATCCCAGCCAATATCAGTAAACCCCAACAATTTCATAGATGTGGTTCTTTTATAAAACACACCATAATTAATGGCTCCCCGAATGTACCTCAAAGTTCTTTTTGCTGCTTTGAGGTGAGTTTGAATTGGTGAATGCATAAATCTTGATAGCACGCTTTTTGTTTACATAATATCAGGCCTCATGACTGATAAATCAACCAAACTAGATTCATCCTCATTCATCAGTTTCTCTTCTTGAACTGCGGGGTACTTACTGGTTTACATTTGTCAAGACAAAACTTTTTTAAAATTTCGATAGTATATTTCTTCTGAGAAATAAATATTCCTTGAGATGATTATTTTACCTCCATTCCTAAGAAATAAGTCATTTTTGCCAAATCAGTCATTACTTTTGCTCCCTGAAGTCTGTGATAGACTGTGTGCTACTGTCAGTCACCAAAATATCATCAATGTAGAGGGAAACTAGTAAAAAAATACCAATTTTATGCCTAATATACATGGTTGTTTCATTGTAACTTCTCTTAAACCCCAAATTAAGTAAGTTGTTATCGATCAATGCATACAAGGCCTTAAGTTCTTGTTTCAAGCCATACAAAGCTTTTCTTAACAAATATACATGTCTCTTGCTCCTCTAAAACCTTCAGACTGCTCTACATAAACTTTCTCTTCAAGATACTCATTAGGAATGGCGGACTTAATATCCAATTGAAATACTTGCCACCCTTGGTGTGCTGCAACCATAAGAAGTAATTTTATGGTACCAAACCTTGCAGTTGGTGCAAAGGTTTCATGAAATGTAATTCCATGTTTTTGTGTATACCCCTCTACAACCAACCTTGCTTTGTACTTGTTGTGTGTGCTATATGAATTTAATCTTGAACACCCATCTAGTTCAGAGAACCTGCTTGTTGTGAGGACTAAATACATGTTCCCATGTATTATTTTTGTTATTCATATTGATCTCCTCCTCCATGGAAGCCTCCCATTCAGGAATTTGCAATGCATTGTCTGCACATGCCGGCTCCAATATAGCGACACTGCATATTTGCTATGTATATCTCCAATTGATCTTGTACCTTATACTACAAAATCATCAGAATCCTCTTACTTTGGAATCAACTTTTCTTCTTGGACACTTCATTCTTGATTAGTGATTTGTAAAGAAGAATCATTTATCTTCTTCCTGTCTCATGTAATATCCTTATCAAATTCAACACTTCTACTTACATGTATTTGTTCTGAAATAGGATTTAAAACCCTGTAGCCTTTAGAAGTGATGTTGTATTCCATAAATATTCTAGCTTCAATTCTATAAAGTTATACCTTTAAAATTCAGGAATATAAATGTCATGCCCCGAGCCCACACCATGGACGTGGCCAGCACTCGAGAACCATTGTTGGTCCCAATGCGAACCCTTGGCCTGGCTCAATACTCAGCGGAAGACTTACTCAACAATATATGAACTCAAAAGTAAAGATTTATTCATTTGTCTTAAAAATAAATAACTCAAAAATTTCTGGAAACATTCAACTATCCAAAACAAGGTAACTCAAGTCTTAAACATTAACAATGGAAATGGAAATGGAAAAGACTCCTCAAAACACTATAGTTTATGAAGCCTCTAATAACTATGATAGATATTGGGACAAGATCTGTGACATCTTAATAAGAATGAAAAGTAAATGTGGACCCTCAGGAAACAAGGAGGCTCACCAAAGCTAACTGAGACTACAAGTGGTATCAACGGAGCGCCTGTTGATGACCTTGAATACCTGTATCTGCATCATAAAAAGATACAGGCCAAATCACGTCAGTACATTGAATGTATGAACATGTAAGGGGAACTCTGAAGTATAAACATAAGCTTGAACTGATAAAAGAGAAACACACCCACTTTGTCTCAAATCAACTCAACTCAAGAATACTCAACTCAATATGAAGCAACAATAAAGATTCAATTTATATAAAGCTTTTAAAATGGTAGATAATATCTCAATGTATTTAAAAATACAATAATAAACTCGTGTACTCTTATTTGGGAGATTCTCTAACCAACAAACATCACTATGAGCTACGTGATGATATAACGTCTCGCCTACACTGCCAAAAACTGTCCTATACCTTGCCAGAGTATATGACATCCTCAACTAAGTGGATCCACTAAGCTATGGTTAAAAAACAATAAGGAATCATGTAAAACATATGATCCTTTATCCACGTTGGCATACATGGTTATGAGGATTTTTAGTAGTCTGAACTCATCCCCATATAGGTGCTCAATACTACTCCCAATAATATATAACTCATGCTCATATGTTTAAAAACATAACTCTTCCTCAATTTGAGATAATTACTCAAAAGATTCTTCTAAAAGAGATAATACTCAAAACTCCTCATGAACTAATTTGGAAACAAACGTTTCCTCTCATTTTAATGTAAAAGTGTTACATGCTTGGGAATAATTATTCCCCTCATACTCATTTTAACAAAATGAACTCAAATCTCCTCATCCTCATACTCATTTACTCAAAGTCTCAAAACAGTTTATAAATGATTGCAAAAGACTTCTTAAAATGACTCAAAAGAACTTTCTTGAACTTTCCTCTTAACTTTACCTTGAATTAGGAATGTGAATTCAAGAGTTATAATTTGGATATGCATGATCTCTCAAGTATTAATGAATATCTTAAGTTTGGAAATCATGAAGAGAACATAGGTACGATTCGAGGGAACTCACACGAAAATAAGGATGGAAGGGTAGGGGACCTAGCAACCCTAGAGCATTGAGTGGCGTGAGGTGCTATCCCTAAAACTAGTGAAGGTGGTTTTGGGCACACTGAGTGGTGCGGTGCGCCAGGCCCCAAACTACTACAATAGTTTGGGCGCTATGCTGGTACGACGCCCCACACTACTCAACAGTAGTTTGGGCGCTCTGCTGGCGCAAGGCCCCTCTCCCTACCCAATTTTTTAGGAATTTTCTTGCTTCAATTCAAGGCCTAACTCATCTAGAATCGAATGGTTTACTCCCAAACATATTTAGATTCACAAACTCAACAAAATTCATTGAAAACCCACTCAAAGTTACATCAAGAACAACCCTAATTCTCAAAACCATCACCTCAAGAGATGTGGGTATTTCTTCTTCATATCCTCCTAAGCCTTCTAAGTATCTTCCTCAGCAAACTGATTCCTCCATTAGACCTTAACTGATTCAACCTCCTTGGTTGTAAACTTGCGAACTTGACGATCCATAATTTGAACGGGCATCTCCTCATAGGACATGCTGTCCTTGATACCAATATTATCAGTAGGTATAATGAGTGAAGGATCACCCATACACTTCTTCAGCATAGAAATGTGGAATACCGGATAAACTGCGTCTAACTCTGACGGTAGCTCCAACTCATAAGCTACATTGCCAATTCTCTTTGATATTCTGTAAGGACCATTATACCGGGGACTGAGTTTCCCCTTCTTACTAATTCTCATAACCCCCTTCATGGGCGAAACCTTCAAGTAAACCCAATCATTCACCTCAAACTTCAAGTCTCTTCTCCTAACATCTATATAGGATTTCTAATGACTTTGTGCTATTTTCAACCTTCCTTGAATGATCTTCACTTTCTCCATAGATTGATAAATTAAGTCTGGTCCTATTAACCCAACTTCACCAACCTCAAACCGTCCAATAGGAGATCTGCATCTTCTCCCATAAAGAGCCCCATAGGGAGTCATCTTGATGCTAGAGTGATAATTGTTGTTGCAAGAAAACTCTATGAGAGTTTAGTGATCATCTTAATTACCATTGAAATTGATTACACAAGCCCTCAACATATCCTCTAAAGTCTTAATTGTGCGCTCTACTTGACCACTAGTCTGTGGATGAAAAGCAGTACTCAAATTTACCTTCAAACCCAATCTCTTCTGGAAAGACTTCAGAAATTATGCGGTGAATCTGAAATGATAGATACAGGAAATCCATGAAGTCGACTATCTCTTGAATATATAATCTGGCATAATCTTCTGTCGAAAAGGTAGTCTTTACCGGCAAGAAATGGGCTGACTTAGTCATTCCATCTACAATTACCCAAATCAAATAATACTGCCTGCGAGATCGCGACAACCCGGTAATGAAATCCATATTGATCATCTCCCACTTCCATCCCATAAGATCTATGTTCTGAGCCATACCATCGGGCCTTTGGTGCTTTACCTTGACTTGTTGGCAATTCGGGTACTTAGCAACGAACTTTGCAATACACCTCTTCATACTACTCAACCAATAGACTTCTCTCAAGTCACGGTACATCTTTGTGGAACCGGGATGGATATAGTATATGTATATTGGCCTATGAGATGATCCTCTCTTGAAGCTCATCCATTTTTGGTACACACTATCTTCCTTGATACCGCAATACACCATCTCCCCCTTGTTCAAAAGCCATCACTTTCTGCTTATGAACATTTGCCTTCAGTTCAAGAAATAATAGGTCTTGATCTTGTTTCTCTTTCACTTTATAAACTAGTGATGATTCATCACCATTCATCACCAACACTCCACCTTCATTGGAATCCAAAAACCGAACTCCCAATTGTGCAAGTCTATGCACATATTTGGCCAGATATTTCTTTTCTTCCTCAACATGGGCAGTACTACCCATATATAACTTGCTCAAAGCATCAACAACAACATAAACCTTACCTAGGTGATGGAGAATACTCATGTCATAATCCTTGAGTAACTCCAACCACCTTCTCTGTCTGAGATTAATCTCCTTCTAACTAAAAAGATACTATAGCTAAAGACTCTTATGATTGGTGAAAACATCAACATGAACATCATATAGATAGTGACACCATATTTTCAAAGCAAACACTACAGTAGCTAACTCAAGATCATGAGTTGGGTAATTCTTCTCGTGAACCTGAAGTTGTCTGAAGGTATAGGCTATAACCTTACCATTCTACATCAATACACAACCAAGTCCAACTCTTAACGCATCACAATACACAATGAAGCCTTGTGTACCCTCTGGTAGGGTTAACACCGAGGTAGTAGTTAACCGAGTTTTCAATTCTGGAAAACTTTTCTCACAAGCTTCAGACCATTGAAACTTCACTGTCTTTTGAGTCAACTTTTTCAACAGGGACGAAATAGATGAGAACCCTTTGAAAAACCTTCTATAATAACTAGACAATCCCAAGAAACTCTTTATATCAGTTAGAGATGTGTGTCTGAGCCTGTTCTGCAGTGCCTCAATTTTTTGTGTGTCAACTCGAATCCCTTCTCCATATACAATGTGGCCTAAGAACGCCACAGACTCAAGCCAAAACTAACACTTGGAAAATTTGGCATTAAACTCTCTATCTCTCAGAGTTTGAAGAAATACTCTGGGATGACTAGTATGTTCCTCCTCATTCCTCGAATAAATCAGAATGTCATCAATAAACACAATAACAAACATGTCCAGATATGGCTTAAACACTCTGTTCATAAGGTCCATGAGCGCTGCAGGAGCATACGTCAAGCCAAACGACATAACAAAAAACTCATAATGACCAGATCAGGTCTTGAATGTTGTCTTCAGGATGTCACTTTCTCTTACTCTCAACTGATGATAGACATATCTGAGGTCTATCTTAGAAAAGCAAGTGGCGCCTGAAGTTGATAAAAAAGATCATCAATCCTTGGAAGTGGATACTTATTCTTAATAGTGATCTTTTTCAACTGGCGGTAATCAATACACATTATGAGAGAACCATCTTTGTTTCTCACAAACAAGACTAGAGCGCCCCAAGGTGAGACATTGAATCGAATAAAACCCTTATTAAGAAGATCTTACAACTGCTTTTTAACTCTTTCAACTCAACTGGAGCCATTCTATATGGAGGAATGGAGATAGGTTGAGTATCAGGAAGAATATCTATATCGAAGTTGATTTCTCTCTCAGGAGGGACTCTGGGAAGATCATCTGGAAAGACCTCTAGAAACTCACTAACAACTGGAACTAAGTGAATAGACGATGTCTCAACACTACAATCATTAACTTGGACTAAGTGATAGATGCACCCCTTGGAAACTAACTTTTTGGCCTTAACGTACAAAATGAAACGACTCTTAGGCACTGCTGAACTACTATTCCTCTCTATAACACACTCATTAGGAAACCAGAACTTAACTACTCGAGTTCTACAATCAACTGAGGCATAACAAGCATGAAGTCAGTCCATTCCTAGAATAACATCAAAGTCCACCATCTCTAACTCGACTAAGTTAGCCATGGTATCCTTGTGATTGACAGAGATGGTACAATCAGGATAAACTCTCTCAGGTAGAATAGAATCACCAACAGGTGTGGAAATATCGAAGGGCTCAAGAAGTCGTTCAGGAAGAATATCAAAGCTCATAGCAATATACCGAGTCACAAAATATAGACTCGCTCTTGGATCAAGATATGCATATACATCAAAAGTAAAGACTTTGATCATACCAGTGACAATATCTGGTAAATTTTGTTTCTCTTGGCGACTGGTGATAGCATACATATGGTTTCTTCATCTGCTTGTCCCTAAAGTACCTCATCTCGGAGTAGCTCTATCTGCCTGAGCTGCTGAAGAAGATTGGGCTCTAATTACCCTATTGTTATTACCCTGCCTGCTCTTAGGGAACTCTCTCATGAAGCGACCTGTTTGACCAAACTTGAAACAGTCAATGGAGCTATCATGACACACTCCTTGGTGGTTTCTACCATACTTAGCACATGTATGAGTCCAGTTAGCCCGTTGTGCCACACTACCATGAGATCTAGAGGTTCTATCTTTGAAGTTATGTGAATTCTGATTCCTAAACTCACCTCTATTCTTTGGTTCAGGTGCACTAGCCGATGATGGACTAGGTTTAGCTGGCCTTTGTTAAAAAGATGACCGGTTCGAATTTCCGGCCTTCTACTGTCCGAACTTATTACCTGTTGTCTTAGCCTTCTTGCTGCGGAACTCTTCCCTATCTTTCCACTTGTCTTCCTCAACCTGCTGCACATGGATCCTAAGCCTTGCTATGTCCATGTCCCCTATCAATATAGCAACCTTACCCTCTGTGCTTTACAGGCGAGACAACCCAGACACAAACAAACTTATCCTACTCCTCATATCAGCAACCATCTTCGGAGCATAACAGTACAGTTGAGTGAACTTGAGGATGTACGGATGCACACTCACAGACTCCTGTTTAAGAGTGGAAAATTATCTTAACTTTGCATCTCTCAGCTCATGGGAAAGAAACGCCCGATGAAGGCACTTTCAAATACAGCCCAGCTCACAATTGGTGCCCCTTCAGCTCTGCTCTTCTTCCATTGGTTGTACCAAATCCTAGAAACATCCTTGAGTTGGTATGCAGCTAACTCCACACGCTCAACATCAACAACATGCAAACCTTAACCACCTTCTACAGCTCCTCTACAAAGTTTTTTGGATCCTCAGTTGCATTTGACCCTGTGAATTTTAAATGATTCATTCTCAAGAACTCACAGATCCTAGATGTATCAACCACATCTTCTTGACCCACTCTTTGTTGACCAGCTTGGTTAGTCACCACTTGACTCAACATCTGGATAGCATCCCAGAACTCAACATTAGTGACCTCTCATTGGAGTTGAACTTCTAGTACATTGGGGACCCCTTGATCCTGGGAATCAACATTTCTTCTAGCAGGACGACCTCGAACAACTCTTCGTGGAGGCATGATGTGAAAGATATGCGCAAGAACGAATTAGAAAGAAACTTTTATAGAGTTGACCTCTATTGCACGGAAAGAGTATGAAAGAAGTGAAATATTTCCTTAATATTGTAGCCTCCTAATTATAGATGTGGCACGCTTCACACCAATACCCAGGACTTTACAGACACGACATCATAGATACCCTAGGACTCTTGAACTCTGGGCTCTGATACCAAGTTTGTTAGGCCTCGAGCCTACACCCTGGACATTGTTGACACTCGAGAACCATTGCTGGTCCCAAAGCAAACCCTTGGCCTGTTTCAATACTCAGAGGACTTACTCAACAATATATGAACTAAAAAGTAATGACTTACAGATTTGTCTTAAAAATAAATAACTCAGAAATGTCTGGAAACATTCAACTAGCCAAAAGAAGGCAACTCAAATCTTAAACATCAATAATGAAAATGGAAAAAACTCCTCAAAACACTATTGTCTATGAAACCTCTAATAACTATGATAGATATCGGGACAAGACCCACAACATCTTAATAAGACTGAAAAGTAAACGTGGACCCTCCGTAAACAAGGAGGCTCACCAAAGCTAACTAGGCCTGCAAGTGTTATCGATAGAGCGCCTATTGATGACCCTTAATACATGTATCTACATCATAAAAAGAAACATGACAAATGGAGTTAGTACATTGAATGTAGGAGTATGTATGGGGAACTCTGAAGCATAAACATAAGCTTGAACTGATAAAAGAGAAACATACTCACCTCATCTCAACCCAACTCAAGAATACTCAACTCAATATGAAGCAACAATAACGATGTAATTTACATAATGCTTTTAAAACAATATATAATAACTAAATTTATTTAAAAATACAATAACAAGGTCTTTTACTCTTGTTTGGGATATTCTCTAACCGACAACCATCACTATGAGTTACGAGATGATACAACATCTCGCCTACGCTTCCAGAACTTTTCTATACCTTGCCGGAGTATAAGATATCCCTAAATAAGTGGATTCACTAAGCTTAGCTTAGAAATAAATAAGGAATCATATAAAAAGTATGATCCTTTACCCATGTTGACATGCATGGTTCATGAGGATTTTGAGTTGTCTAAACTCATCCCCATATCAGTGCTCAATACTATTCTTAATAATACATAACTTATGCTCATATATTTAAAAACATAACTCTTCCTCAATTTGAGATAATTACTTAAAACATTCTCTTAAAAGAGATAATACTCAAAACTCCTCATGAACTCATTTGTAAACTGTCATGACCCAGGGGTACACCCTAGACGTAACATGGCATACAAGACCCAGTTAGGCATCATACATGCCATTTAACATATCCTAGAAAATGGTGCGGAAATTTAAAATCCCTATTGTCTTGGGCCATCACGACTTGAGACATCACGGCTTGAGCCAACACTTGAAAAGCCGATCTAAACTTCACATTAGTCACATTCTCAGCCAAAGGGTCAATCGGAGCTTGTGGAGCTTGTGGATGAATTTCTTGATCCACTATGTCTTTCGCATTCCTTCTAGCATTAGCCCTTGTAGTAGTCATATCTTGTAGACCATCGGGTAAGGATTAGGAGAAAAACCTTATAGAGTTAAACTCTATGGCATGACTTAGAGTAATGAAGAAGTGAAGTTTCCTAGTCATCTAATAGCTTCACATTCATAAATGTGGCACGCTTCATACTTATGAAAAAGACTCTACTAGACGTGGTTTTGAGACATCTTAGAACCATTCTAAACCTTTTGCTTTAATTACCAAGTTTGTCACGATCCAGGGGTAGAGGCCTCATACAATCTACTTAGTGTATCATAACATAAAGTAATAGAAAATGGTGTGAAAATTTAAAACATTTTCCATACAATCAAAGTCTTTTATAAAACGAAGCGGAAGTCTTTAATACTTGTCTCAAACCATCTAAAACATGAATACTCTTTGGGAAGCAACCCATACAATAGTTCTATACAATAAAATGAAAGATATAAAGGGAACGTGATCAAATCCTCGTTACTATGAGGACTCACCAAATCTTCACTCCTTCTCTACTATGAACATAGCCAAAAGGATGGAAGTCAATATCGCTGGACCCTACATTTGTTAAGAATGTAGGAAAGAGTATGTGTTAGTACAAAAATGTACTAAATATGATGGCTAGCACAAATCATCAACATAAGCATAATATAGGCATTAGTCAACATAAGACATATACCATAATCATAAGAGCTAACAACATAAGTCATAAGCATATTCAATGCACATAAATCATCATATCATCAGAGGAACACTTCTCAAGTAACCTCAACTTGTGCTTACTCATTACATAGGTCATCACCTCTATTCTTACATATCAAGGAAGGTAACTCAAGCAACAATCCAAGCTAAGTTTACATCATACAAGAAAATCTCATATTAAAACATACTTACGATACTTCCTTGAAATAACCTTGATTCATCATAAACATGCTACTTTTATTAGGGACTTGTCCCTCTTTGGCTATCTCTACTATACATGGAAAAACACTTCTTTACTAGTCCAACACAAACATTACTCATGAATGGTTACAATTTACCAATTCTAGGCTATCAAGGAAAATGACATCATTATGGTAGACCAAGCTATCATGGAAAGCACACTCTCATGCAAGTCCAAGCTACTCAAGGAAGGGTACTATTGCTCAATCAAAGATACCAATGAAATGGTTTAGCCCTACCAAATCATGCTATCATGCTAGCATCCTCTCATGCTAGTTTAAGCTAACCTTTCGAAGGGTACAATTTCTCAATCCAAGGATATCCATGAGATCTTCTGTCACTATCCAGGGGTACCCTTAGACGTAACATGGCGTACTTGACCCCCGAAGGGGTCGCATACAAGACCTTATCATAATCATAACATAAGATCATAGAAAGTATGGTAAAATTTAAAACTGTTATAAGCCATACAATTGAAAACATTTTCATAAGCAAGCGAAAGTCTTTACTACAACTTTGTCCCAAACCATCTATTAAAACTCTTGAATAAAAGACTTGGGATGCAGCCCACATAAATGTATACAACATAAAGAAATGACATAAAGGAAATATAAGGGGTTTGTCCTAGAAGCTATGAGGACTCACCAATTCTTCAACTCTTCTGGAAACTTACGAACCTAGCCTCCAAAGCAACTCAATCTCCAAGACTCTACATTTGATTAGAATGTAGTCAATATGCATTAGTACAAAATGTACCAAGTATGAAAGCCAGCACAACATCATAAGAGCATCTCAAAATGGTTAGTCAACATAAGACATAAGAATAAGAGATAATCACATAGTCATAATATAATCTCCAACATAAGCTTCTTCTAATCAGAAGTTAACATAAGACAAAATAAATGAGCATAGGAGGTACATTATGTTCATAACATAGTCTCTACTTAGGTTTTCATATTTACATACTTCAACCTTAGATCTTTCATATTACAAGTGAACTACTTCACAAGCCACCTCAAAGTATACTTGTGCAAGGCAAAAATAGCATCCCATAATACCATCTAAGCTAAGTACCTCTTTTTAGTCAGTCTTGGGCATAGTTCGTATTCATAGCTACGACCTAGGTTTTCATGTCATAAGAACATTTATACTCCTAATTAACCTCAAGGCATACTTGTGCAATGCATGAGTGGCATCCCCTAATACCACTCACACTAAGAATATCTTGACATCACTCTATTCATGCTTACTAATCATAGGTGTCATTCTTGACCTACTTCATAAGGACAAGGAACTACCATCTTGAGTCAATCATATCATGGAAGGCAACTAAAGCAAGAATCCAAGCTAAGCATGAATCACATAAGAGGACACTTCATAAGTAGCTTCAAGTCATACTTGTGCCATGTATGAATGGAATCACATACTACCACTCACACTAATTACTCCTTTGGGCTAACTTACTCCATGCTAACTATTTATCATTCTAGTCTATAAAAGAATAGCACACTACTAGGCTAGAACTAACTACCATGGAAGGAACACTATCATGCAACCCAAGTTATACAAGGAAGAATACAAGTATTCCAACCTAGCTACCATGCAAACATTCCATATGATGCAAGCTACCTTTAGGAGAGTTAGAATCCTCAACCCTAAGCTATCGTTAGGATAGTATGAATCCTCAATCCTAAGCTATCCTTAGGAGAGTATGAATCCTCAATCCAAAGCTACCATGAAATGGTCTTGGCCGAACCAAGTCAAGCTACCATGAAGTATTTCTTACAATGCTAGTTCAAGCTACCCTTAGGAGAGTGTAGGTTCTCAATCCTAGGCTACCATGCCTACTCTAATGCAAGCTACCATGAATATCATCCCAAAAATGCTAATTCAAGCTACCATGAAAAGAATCCTTGCATGCTAACTCAAGATAACCTTAGGAGAGTATGGTTCCTCAATCCCAAGCTACCATGAGAAATTCTAACTCATGCTACATAAACAAACTATACATGAAGGGATCATATATTACAACTTTACAAGGTTGTAAAACAGAAAAAAGAAGAGGAGTAATTACCTAGTGAGTAGGCGGTGTTGACGGAATCCCTTGAAGTACCGAAAGGAATTGAGATTTGAGAAGAGACACCATGGTCATAGGGAAGAGGAAGATGAGCTAACATAAGCTCTGGAATAGGAAACCTTATATGTCAGGATATTTGTGATGGTGTGATGATAGTTATGTTTTTCATTTTTTTATTTTTTATTTTTGTTTAATTTTAAAAATATATATATATATACTAATTTCCTAATAAAAAAAATCATATATCACAACTTCAAGCTATTCTATTCTAACATGCTTTGATTCATTTTAGGTGATTAACCTTTCAATCTCGAATCATTTTATGTGAGAAGACCTTTCACATTCTACATACATGCATTCATATAGTTCTAGGTAGGTCATGTGGGTAAAAGACTTCCACCACAACTCTATCAACTTTGCATATCAATTCTATGCAAACTATCTCATCATATTAGCCTTATTCTATAAGCCCTAGTGATCAACATTATCTCTTCAAGTCCTACTATCAAGTTTTACTCCACAATCATCATACTAGACTAGATCACAAGACACATTAGCCACAAGCCTTAATGATAGGCAAATTCTATGCATAGTTCATAATAAAATGTCCCAAATTCAATCATTATAATTCATGGTCTATCATACATGCATAAGACTAGTTCAATTCATGATTTCATATTCCCATTCTTGAATAAGTTCTATACATGATAACAATTCTAGAAAATCTATCAAGAATCATCAATTTCTCATCAAAAGACATAAACCCACATACTTTGATTTCTTGGGTTAATCATGGAATTCATATAAATTCTTCATAATATCATGAATCAACATTAAATTAATCATATATAAGTATTTTCCAACCAATTGGAATCATACCCATCTAAAACCCACACATTGAAAGTAACCCTAGCTTAGATTGGGGTTCTTCTTCACAAATTAGGGAAAATGCTAGTGGACTCTATGGGTAGAAGAACCCATAGATGAAAAGCTAAACTTACCTTTAACCAAAGCCCTAGCACAAGCTCTCAATAATGGAATTTGTTCTTGACCCAAGCTTCAAGCTCTCTCTTCTTCTTCTTCTTCTTCAATGGAGGTTTTCTAGAGAGAGAAATATTCTTTGGAGAGGATGAAGTTAGGTTTTCTTTGGATTCTAGGGAGAATGACTTAATTGAGTTAAACTTAGGTCTAATTTGCTTATATACTTGCTAGGAAGGGAATATAATAATGTAGTGTCAACTTTGGAAAAGAACTAAGACCTCTTAAAGTTTAAACTTAAAATTTACAAGCCTTCACGACTTGGCTCGCCAAGGGCACTAGGAGACTCGCCAACTAGACCCTTTGCTCGCCAAAATTTCCAGTAAGCACCCTAAGAGGGAAGATCATTTAGGCAATGGAGGGGGCAGCTTGGAAATTTTCCAATCCAATCGGCGATCCCTGACTTGGCTCGCCCAAAATTCCATAACCTTTGCCAAGGGGACAGCCCACTAGGTGACCCCAAATGCACTCTGGCGCCTCGCCAAGTCACTTGGGAGATCATGCTGCCCCATCGCCGACAAGGTCGAAAGAAGAACAAGTTCTCCTTCACTCTTCCTATCTAACTTAGGCCCTTGCCACTCCCTAGGATTGACAACCTCACATGCTAAGACTTAGGTTAGTCTATAAGATTACGGGGTGTAAGACGTGCCTTGACGTTCGACCACTAAATCCCTCATTCTATGCACAAGAAGTCTTATCTACGACTTTAACCCTCATACCAAACCTTAGAACCCTAATTTAAGGCCCTAGTTTAGTCTACTAGTTTCCGGGGCGTTACAATATCTCCCCATTGGGAACATTCGTTCTCGAATGACGATTCTAAACACTTCTTATAGGAAATGACTCTATACTAGCAGCCCATCATGCATGCAATACATCTAAATGCACACAACCAAGGAGGAAATATCAACTCCAAGCTAAACAGACTCCATGCAACACAAGGGAGTAGGAACCACATCTACAACCCAAAATGCATGAAATTATATGTCTATGCATTTTTCAAGGAGGAACTAACATCCCCTAGCTAATACATGCTCAACACACATTCATGGAGCCTAAATGCAACTTACTCACACAAGTTTACTTAAGGAGGAATCTTTCAACTCCAAACTAAAGCATGCTCATATAATCATCTCATGAAGTCTATATGCAACTCTAGTCAATGCACTACAACATGAAGAAAACAATGCATATAAGTCATTTCTAACAAGACCTAAGCATTTCCATGAACATACATATAAGGAAATCATAGAAACACATAATCACCTCATTTGATAGGCACACTATCTCCCCCTTGGGAGTAAGCCTACACATGTTCTTCTAAACATCATTCATCCAAAAATTTACTAAAATATAAACACATACTGGAAGGGACATGAAGAGATCATTCTTGATCTTCTCTAGATTGGAGAGCATAAAATCTATTCTTCTTTTGAGGCTCTACATCCTCACTACTAACGACAACTTGCTTACCCTCTCTTCTTGTAGCCTTTGCCTTTGGGCAATCTTTCTTTATGTGGCCACTCTTACCACAACTATAGCAACCTTCTCTACCGGCCAAACACCTACCCTCATGCCTCTTGCCACACCTAGAACAAGTGGGCCATAGGGACTCATTACTTTTTCCTTGTGGCCTAGGAGTAGACACTCTCTCATCCCTATGCTTAAGAGCATTTGAAAAACCTTGCCCGAAAAACTTTTGTCGATTCCTAGACGACCATGTCCATCCGACCCATCATGAAAGGACTTATCACCCTCCATCCTAGTCCTCTTCTTCTCCCTATTCCTCTCCTTCTTGAGCTTTGACTCCTCTATTTGTTGGGCAAACACCATAAAGCCTGAGATATCCATATCATCAACAAGCATTGCCATACGGTATGCTTCTTCTACCATATCGGACACCCCGTCATAAACTTATTCATTAAATCCCTGGGACTTGATACCAAAGATGGAGCATACTTAGACAAAAGAGTAAACTTCAACGCATACTCCTTAACACTCAAGTTACCTTGCTTAAGATTGATGAACTCTTCTAACTTAGCCTCCCTCAACTCTTGAGTAAAGAATCTATCTAGAAATGCCGACTTAAATGCCTACCACTCTATAGGACCCGCTCCTACCGGCCTACTATCTTTCCATTGTTCATACAAAATTTGGGCAACATCCTTCAATTGATAAGCAAGTAGTTCCGCTTTTTCTATATATTTTACCCCCATGATAGCTAACACTTTATAAACCTCTTTTATGAACCCATTTGGATACTTTTCAAACTTGGAGCCACTAAACTCTGGAGGATTCATCCTTAAAAACTCCCTCACTCTAGAAGAAGCCATCCCCCTTATTGGGTTTGCCGGAGCCACCACCTCTCTATTGTCTTACGCCATCAAGGGTTCAGCCAACAATTGCATAGAAGCCCTAAACTCCGCAAGAGTGACATTCTCAATCGGAGGGTTATTTGGAGCTTGAGGAGGAGCCTGGTTTGGAACTTGTGGAAGAACCTCTTGTTCTCCATTGTCTTCCTCATCCCTCCTAGCATTAGCCCTAGTATTAGCGATAACCTGAAAAACCATATGGAAAAGGATACGGGAAAGACCTACTAGATCTAAACGCTGTAACACAACTTAGAGAATGAAGAAGTGAGATTTTCTAAGCATCCAATAGCATCCTATTCATAAATGTGGCGCGCTTCACATTAATGAACAAGACTCTACTAGACGTGGTTTGAGACAATCCTAGAACCAATCTAAACCTTGTGCTCTAATTACCAAGTTTGTCACGACCCAGAGGTACGCCCTAGACATAACATGGTGTACTTGACCAACGAAGGGGTCACATACAAGCCCTTAGTATAATCATAACATAAGATCATAGAAAGTACGAGAAAATTTAAAACTTCTTTAAGCCAAACAATCAAAAACATTTTCATAAGCAAGCAGAAGTCTTTACTACAACTTTGTCTCAAACCATCTATTAAAACTCATGAATAAAAGACTTGGGACGCAGCCCACATAAATGTCTACAACATAAAGAAATGACATAAAGGAAACATAAGGGGTTTGTCCTCGAAGCTATGAGGACTCACCAATTTTTCAACTCTTCTTGCACCTTAGGAACCTAACCTCCAAAGCAACTCAATCTCCAAGACCGTACATTTGATTAGAAGGTAGGAAATATGCATTAGTACAAAATGTACCAAGTATGAAACCTAGAACAACATCATAAGAGCATCTCAAAATAGTTAGTCAACATAAGACATAAGCATAAGAGATAATCACATAGTCATAACATAATATCCAACATAAGCTTCTTATAAATATAAGTCAACACAAGATAAAATAAATGAGCATAGGAGGTACATCATGTTCATAGCATAGTCTCTACTTAGGCTTTAATATTTACATACTTCAACCTTAGGTCTTTCATATTACAAGAGAACTACTTCACAAGCCACATCAAAGTATACTTGTGAAAGGCAAGTATAGCATCCCATAATACCATCCAAATTAAGTACCTTTTTTTAGTCATTCTTGGGAATAATTCACATTCATACCTAAGACCTAGGTTTTCATGTCATAAGAGAACTTATAATCCTAAGTAACTTCAAGGCACACTTGTGCAATGCATGAGTGGCATCCCATAATACAACTCACACTAAGCATATCTTGACATCACTCTATTCATGCTTACTAATCATAGGTGTCATTCTTTACCTACTTCATAAGGACAAGGAACTATCATCTTGAGTCAATCATATCATGGAAGGAAACTAAAGCAACAATCCAAGCTAAACATGCATCACATAAGAGGACACTTCATAAGTAGCTTCAAGTCATACTTGTTACATGTATGAATGGCATCCCATACTAACACTCACAATAAGTACTCCTATGGGCTAACTTACTCCATGCTAACTATTTATCATTCTAGTCTATCAAAGAATAGCACACTACTAGCCTAGACCTAACTACTATGGAAGGCACACTATCATGTAACCCAAGCTATACAAGGAAGTATACAAGTATTCTAACCTAGCGGCCATGCAAACATTCCATATGATGCAAGCTACCCTTAGGGGAGTATGAACCCTTAACCCTAAGCTATCCTTAGTTGAGTATGAATCCTCAATCCTAAGCTACCATGAATGCTCTTGGCCCTACCAAGTCAAGTTACCATGAAGGTATTCTTGCAATGCTAGTTCAAGCTACCCTTAGGAGAGCATATGTCCTCAATCCTAGGCTACCATGCTTAATCTAATGCAAGCTACCATGAATAGCATCCCACAAATGCTAATTTAAGCTACCATGAAAAGCAACCTTGCAATGCTAACTCAAGCTAACCTTAGGAGAGTATGGTTAATCAATCCCAAGCTACCGTGAGAAATTCTAACTCATGCTACATAAACAAACTATACATGAAGGGATAATATATCACAACTTCAAGCAATTCTATTCGAACATGCTTTAATTCATTTTAGGTGATTAATCTTTTAATGTAGAATCATTATATGTGACAAGACCTTTCACATTCTACATACATGCATTCATATAGTTCTAGGTAGGTCATGTGGGTAAAAGCCTTCCACTACAACTCTATCAACTTTGCATAAGAATTCTATGTAAACTATCTCATCATATTAGCCTTATTCTATAAGCCCTAGTGATCAACATTATGTCTTCAATCCCTACAATCAAGCTTTACTCCACAGTCATCATACTAGACTAGATCACAAGACACATAAGTGATACCCTTAAATTACAACTCCCTAAAGAAGCGTAAGCGATCGTTATCAAGTAAAGAACCCAACTTGTAGGTTCGGGTCGATCCCATGAGGAATATGGTTTAGACTTAAACTTAAATGACGGTTATATTCATTTAGTCAATGTATTTTCGAAAAATTATTAGATAGTATCACACTAAATCTATGTTGATAATTTTTTTCTTATTAACTACCTTCTTGGTCCGGCAAGTAGCAACAAGGAGAGTTCTAACGTTTGCAACCGCTAAAAAGACTTCTAAATGAAAGAATTATCAATGCATGCAATAACATTATTCAAGAATTACTTAGTTACTATTCATACTTTATTAATCGCTCATAGTTCCACAACCCTAGTTGTAGATTTAGTTGCCCATAGTAGCAAGAACACAATTCATATTTTTAGATGAAGAAATCATGAACTTACGTAATGACAAGAATAAGCCCAGAATTTCAACTTAAATTTCAAAGTCAAAATATTCAAAACGAACTTAGAAAATCAAGAATTGCTAAAATTTCAAGTTAATCTCCCAAGACAAAAACTAGAACTAAAATAATAAAGTCTAACCCCCAAAAACGAGGTTTACATGCCCTATATATAGAAAAACAAGTCCTAACTAAAAAGGAAACGAAATAAGGAAATAATGTTTCAGGACGCGGTTTCAATCTACGACACTGACCTATGGACCGTGGATTGATCTACGGTCCGTAGGTCCCATCTGTGGCTCAGGACTTAGGCAATTTTCCAATCTTCAAAATCTTCACTTCTCTGACTCAATCGACGGATCACCAGTACGGACCGTGGATTGATCTACGGTCCGTGGATCCTCCTCTGTAGCTCCATACTTAGAATTTTCAAAATCAGGTACTGGAACCCCCTATCTGAAGGATTTGACGGAACAACAGTACGTCCCGCAGATTAATCTACAGTCCGTTGTTTGCAACCGTGGTTCCACACTTGGTCAAGAATTCCCTGATCTCCTTCAAGCCTTGCCTGCCCATCTACGTCAGCCATCTACGGAGCGTGAATGGACCTACAGTCCATAGATCAGCTCTGTAGATTCCCTTTTTTGCACATCCTTCAGTTGTGTCTCTCAGTTTCAACGTCTGAACATATTTCCTACAAACATGATAAAAATGCATTAAAATCAATACAAAATGGCCCTAGACACACACAACTCTTAAGTGAAATGTATTAAAAATACCATAAACTCACGGTATATCCACTCCCTCAACTTAAATTCGTTGTTTGTCCTCAAGCGATGCACTAAGACTCTAAACGACACTTGTATAGAAGCAATCATTCAAGCACAAGCAATCATATGGCTGTCTATTTCTACTCTCTCTTCGAGTGCAAATCTTTTCTCTTAGACTCAACAAGCTAATTCATGTGGATCAAAATTTGACAAAGATCGACCAATCAACACATAACATACACTGTTTTGCTATCACCAAGGTACCAACTTTCCGACAATGTAACTAGTGCTCTTACTTCAAACGAAATCCCTTTTTCACACAATGGATATAATTTTGAGTACAAGGATTCATTCAACACTCATGCTCACAAGTGATTTCAAGTACAGTTAGTTCTCAATACCATAGGCTTGCCCTTGTTTTCACTACTTAGACTCTCCAAACTAGTTGCTAGGATCACTATAGGACTTTCTTAGCTTGTAACGTACGCTCAGGGTCAGGTGTGGTACATTTGGGTACTTTTTAGTGACTTTCTACCCTCTTTGATATGACATTGGCTTTTTACCTCTTCCTTGACCTATTTTTGGCATCCTTCCATTTTAAGCTCTTTCCCTTATTTCTTTGCAACATGGATGTGACTTTCGACTTTTTGACTCTTATTTTTCACTTTCTTCTTCTTTCTTTCACTTTCTTTTTCTTTTGCTTCTTTTGCACGAAGTCACGTCCTCTTTCATACCTTTTCCTCTCTTCAACACGAAACTCTTTTCATACCTTTTTGTCATTTGGTTTCCTTTTTCATAGCCACCCTCAACTTATACATTTTGCATTAGTTGAGGCGCCCAATGTCCGATGTCGGACCAGGGCCAAGATCAAGGTAACTTTTAGGCTTAGTCACCCTCAACTTAGGCTTTTGGCCTAAATCAAGGTGCACATGTCCAAGGATGGACCAGGGCCAAGACAATGTTTTTAAGGGAAGGTGAGTTAGGTGAATCAAAAGAATTGGCCAATTTTAGGCTCAACTATTTGGATCAAAAGGGAATAATGCTATCATTTGGTTAGATCATTTTAGGCTTAGGTGGACTAATTTGAACAATGGCCTATGATCATTTCCTAACTTCTAGCCTAGATCATCCTAGCAGGACCAATGGGGCAAGTTCTAGATTGGCACAAAACTGTCTGAACAAATAACCATTCTCACATACTCTTGGCACATAGTTTCATTATCAGATTATCAGATTACCCAGTTCAAGTTTTAGCTTAAGTCATGAAATCAAGTTGGTTCTTTATCATGTCATACTCAGAGCCAATACATTCAACTCATTCTAGCCTACAAATTTTAGCACATATCACATATTTTGGACAGGTATCATTTTTCTTCCTTTTATTATGCCATCATGCTTTTGTTCTTTCTCATGCTTCTACACATACAATTCTAACACATGTTGGTTCAACAGAAATTAAAACAGTCTCTTGGGGAAAAAGAACACAGGCAAGAAAACCCCAAGAGAGGATTACGAGTTGGGTTACTTAGACTTCACCTTATCACTCACAATCCGTTTACCCCACCCCCAACAAAATAGAGTGTAGTTGTCCCCATAGCACAAAAGGTAAAGAGTAAAGGATTGGGTAAAGCAAACCTGTGGTGCATAGCGCTGAAGACTCATCAACAAACGGGTGGGTCTGGTTTCCCGGAGCCCGCTGGATCAACACTTGGGTCACCCTCAGTAGTGCCCACATCTCTCATCTCAGCACCATCAGTAGTGCTAACATCAACTCTCGCTGCACCATCAGTAGTGCTCACGCTGCTTGAGGCACCCACACTTGGACAAATTTAGGATACATACCTGGGATCTACGGACAACATTAACTGTTCATGGATTGACCCACGGACAATTGATGGGGTCCGTAGACCTCTGCACAGTCCTTTTTCTGTAGATTTGGCTTTTCATCTCTGCACATGTAGCAACCGTTAGGCCTTTCTTTTTACAATTTCTGAACACTTTTTAAAAACGGACCTTATGTTAAATCTAGCCAAGACTATACATAAAATAAAACACCTATCTAAAGGATTACAAAAATTCAAATAAATGTAGAAAACTCCTAAATCGAAATGAAAAACCTATAGTTGGCTAGATTTTACATCTTGGGTTCCCTCCCAAGAAGCACTTGATTAAACGTCACGACACAACGCAGGCCCCTTGATTACTCAGACTTCATCAAGATGCCATGCCTCTATCACTGCATTTACACTCTCAGAATTTCCCATGTAGCTTTTTATCCTCCGTTGATCGGCTTTGAACCTTGTCCCACTCTTTTTCTCGAGCTCAACCACTCCATGTGGGGACACTTGGGTCACTCTGAATGGTCCAGTCCACTGGGACTTGGATCTGCCCGAAAAATAGCACATCCTTGATTTATAAATCAACACCAAATCACCAGGAGCTAGTTTGCGCTTTTCTATCTTTTGAGCATGGCACTTATTCTCCGTGTGCAAGGTTTCACCTAACTCCTCCTTACTAAACACTTCAACACCTCTTCCGAAAGTGTGACTCACCACCGATACCGATTTAAGATCACTTTCCTGCTTTATAGACTTACAGACGTTAAAGGTCACCTCCTTCTTATTCAGTCGGAACTTCATCTGCCCTCTCTCCATATCGATTAAGTCATGCCCAATAGCAAGGAATGGTTTCACTAAGATGATGGGGACCTTAAAGTCAACCTCGCAATTAAGTATAACAAAGTCTACCATAAAAATGAACGGCCCCACTTTCACAAGGATATCTTGAAGCACTCCAATGGGCTTTTTCACAGTTCTATCACCCATAAGTAAATGCATCGCAATTGGTTTTGGAGCTCCTAAACCCAACTTCATATAAATCAACAATGGCATCAAGTTAAAGCTGGCACCCAAATCACACAAAGTTTTCACAAAGTGCATCTTATCGATGATACATGAAATAGTGAAAGATCTAAGATCCTCTTTATTTTGTACCAGAGACCTCGTAGAAATGGCACTACAATGCTGCAACCTCTCATCATTCTCAAAACTGACAGCCCTCTTTTTGGTCACCAAGTCCTTCATAAACTTTGCATACACATGCATTTGCTCCAAAGCTTCTATCAAAGCGACATTGATGGAAAGTTGTTTCAATATAGTTATGAACCTGTGGTACTTCCCTTCTTCAGCCTTCTGCACTAACCTCTTTAGGAAAGGAGGTGGAGGTCTAGGAATGGGAACAACCTTTTAGGCTATCTTCGCTTCTTTCTCTGTGGCATTTTTAATCTCTTCGGTAACCTCAATCTCATCACCATCTATTTCTACCACGTTTTCTAGATCGGATGGCATGGGGGGGGGGGGGTCAATAGTCTGGTTTTCTCCGTGAGTCATGATTTCCATACAATGCCCATCATTCTTCGGATTCTGGATGGTGTTGCTGGGAAGGCTGCCTGGTTGGCGTGTATTCGCAGTAGTAGACAAATGACTAAACTGCTGCTCAAGTTGCTTTATCGACACTGCATAGGCATCAACTTTCTGGCCAATTTCGGAAGACTCAGTGCATATCTCTTTCACATTCTGATCAGTAGTGTCAAAATTATTCAACATCTTTTGCATCATCTCCTCAACGCGCGACATACTACCCCTAGCTTCCCTATTGCCAGATTCCCTGTTCCCAGGAGGGAGGTAGGGGTTAACTCTCTTATTCATGTTACCATAGTTATTTTGGTTATAGTTGTTATCGCAATTGTAGTTCCCATCCCAGACATATTGACCCTCTCAGTTGTAGTTGCCATAGTACCGACCTTGGTTTCCTTGAACTTGGCGCCAATTATCCATATTGGAACCTTGGGTGTTTGGTCGAAAACCCCCCGTCTGATCATTCACCGCATAAGTATCTTCTTCATGGTAACACTCCTCGACCGGTGGTGGATCTCTAGTCAAATAATTCACAACATTTACTTTTTTCGCACCGCCGCTCACATGCTTCAACACCAACCCAATTCGGTCCTCATTTGAGCCATCTCCTCACGAATTTCATCTAGCGACTGGTTGTTTGTAGCTTGAACGAACAAACGTGTTCCTCCCAGTATCCAACTTTCTAATGCTCCAAGCTTTATTATTCCGAGAGATCTTCTCTAATTTCTCCGCAATCTGCTCAAAGGTGCACTCACCATATGAAACCCCAGCGATAATATCAGGCACTCCATTACTGTTGTCATCTTGACTTCGGTAGAAATACTCCTTTAGCGATTCATCATCAATACGGTGATTCTGAACACCTCTTATGAAAGCAGTGAACTTGTCCCAGGAACTACTCACAGACTCTCCAGGTAGTGCTACAAAATTGTTGAGTTTATCTTTGTGGTTCAACTTTTTTGACAGTGGAAAGAATCTTGCTAGGAACACCTCAGTCAATTGGTCCATGTATAAAGAAAGCTCAGTAAACCACACAACAACATCGCCAGTCAATGATAGAGGGAATACTCGCATCCAATGACATCCATGTCCAAGTCCGGTCGATCCATACAACTTTTGTAAACACTTCTTAGCTTGGCTACGTGAGCATGTGGATCTTTCAATGCCAAACCTGTAAACAAACCCCTTCATGTAAGCATCTGCATCAAACTGCTAGTCACTACAAATGTATGCCCCTAAGGTAGATGAGGTACGACAAGAGGTCCATCAGATTCAACAGCATTAAAGTTGACCCTATAGTTATCACCCAGTCTGGGCCCTGGTGGATCCTGTACCCTCACTGCATATCTCAGTAGATTCTCAGCTTGAATCTTATTATTCTCATCACCAACCCTCGGCGGCTGCAACCCAACACCATCACCTAAATCTCCCCCGATAGGATTAACTGGAACTCCTTGATTATTCATTCTCCGCAAGGTTCTGGATCATAGGCAGTAAGTGGTTCTCCTTGACTCCATGTACTTGGCATACACTAGAGTAGGAACCTGAGAGAGACAAAAACAAAACAAAAAGGTAAAATTAGGACATAATTGACTAAAGTTCAATAATGTAGTTAAATTTAATCTAAAAGCTTTATTCCCCGACTGCGGCTCCAAAATTTGATACGCTCAAATTACACCTCCCTAAAGAAGCGTAAGCGATCGTTATCAAGTAAAGAACCCAACTTGTAGGTTGGGGTCGATCCCACGAGGAATATAGTTTAGACTTAAACTTAACTGATGATTATATTCGTTTAGTTAGTGTTTTTTTGAAAACAAGTAAATAAAGGGGGGAGAGGGTGGGGAATTTGTGAAACAAATTCAGAAAATTATGTAAGTATTCAGAAAGCCAGATTCAAACTTTAGTTGTTATCAAGATGAGAAAGTAACTAGGGTGTACGTGTTCCCCATATTCTCATAACGCTGTAATCCTAGTAATATCAATCCTTTCCTAGTGTATTATATGCAAAGTGATAAGTTAGGTATCTCTAATTCCTTGGTCGGACAACTAGATATTTTCACCCCGCACCTTGGTCCGGCTACTTGTGTATAATTTACTAACCCTTACCTTTACCTCATATTACACATCACATCGATGTATGTCTTAGTTTTCACCCTCGCACCAAATGACATTAGATTATTAGATAGTATCACACTAAATCTATGTTGATAATTCTTTTCTTATTAACTACCTCCTTGGTCCAGCAAATAGCAACCGCTAAAAAAACTTCTAAACGAATTAATTATCAATGCATGCAATAACACTATTCAAGAATTACTTAGTTACTATTCATACATTATTAATCGCTCATGGTTCCCACAACCCTAGTTGTGGATTTAGTTATCCATAGTAGCAAGAACACAATTCATATTTTTAGACGAAGAAATCAAGAACTTATGTAATGAGAAGAATAAACCCAGAATTTCAAAGTTAAAATCTTCTAAACGAACTTAGGAAATCAAGAATTGCTAAATTTCAAGTTAATCTCCTAAGCCAAAAACTAGAACTAAAGTAATAAAGTCTAACTCCCAAAAACGAGGTTTACATGCCCTATATATAGAAAAACAATTCCTAACTAAAAAGGAAACGAAATAAGAAAATAATGTTTCAGGATGCGGTTTCAATCTAGGACACTGATCTACAGACCGTGGATTGATCTACGGTCCGTAGGTCCCCTCCATGGCTCGGGACTTAGGAAATTTTCCAATCTTCAAAATCTCCACTTCTCTGAATCAATCGACGGATAACCAGTACGGACCGTGGATTGATCTAAGGTCCGTGGATCCTCCTCCGTAGCTCCATACTTAGAATCTTCAAAATCAAGTACTGGAACCCCCTCTCTGAAGAATTTGACGGAACTACAGTACGACCCGTAGATTAATCTACGATCCGTTGTTTGCAACCATGGTTCCACACTTAGTCAAGATTTCCCTAATCTCCTTCAATACTTGCCTTCCCATCTACGTCAACTATCTATAGAGTGTGAATGGACCTACGGTCCGTAGATCACATTCGTAGATGCCCTTTATTGCATATCCTTCATCAGTGTTTCTCAGTTTCCACGTCTGAACATATTTCCTGCAAACATGATAAAAATGCATTAAAACCAATACAAAATGGCCCTAGACACACACAACTTTTAAGTGAAATGTGTTAAAAATACCGTAAACTCACGGTATGTCAATTAGTCACAAGCCTTAATCATAGGCAAATTCTATGCATAGTTCATCATAAAGTCCCAAATTCAGTCATTATAATTCATGGTCTATCATACATGCATCAGTCTAGTTCAATTCATGATTTCATATTCCCATCTTAAATAAGTTCTGTACATGATAACAATTCTAGAGAATCTATCAAGAATCTTCAATTTCTCATCAAAAGACATAAACCCACATACTTTGATTTCTAGAGTTAATCATGGAATTCATATAAATTCTTCATAATATCATGAATCAACACTAAATTAATCATATATAAGTATTATCCAACCAATTGGAATCATACCCATCTAAAACCCAAATTGGAATTAACCCTAGCTTAGATTAGGGTTCTTCTTCACAAATTAGGGGAAATCCTAGGGGACTCTATGGGTGGAAGAACCCATAGATGAAAATCTAAACATACCTTTAACCAAAGCCCTAGCACAAGCTCTCAACAATGGACTTTGTTCATGACCCAAGCTTCAACCTCTCTCTTCTTCTTCAATGGAGGTTTTCTAGAGAGAGAAATATTCTTCGGAGAGGATGAAGTTGGGTTTTCTTTGGATTCTAGGGAGAATGACTTAATTGAGGTAAAATTAGGTCTAATTATCTTATATACTTGCTAGGAAGGGAATAAAATAATGTAAGGTCAACTTTGGAAAAGAACTAAGACCCCTTAAAGTTTCAACTTAAAATTTAAGAGCCTTCACAACTTGGTTCGCCCTTTTCCTCCTCATGGCTCGCCAAGGGCTCTAGGCGACTCGCCAAGTGGACCCTTGGCTCGCCCAAATTTCCAGTAAGCTCCCTAAAAGGGCAGATCACTTTAGCGATGGAGGGGTAGCTTGGCGATTCACCAATCCAACCGGTGATCCCCGACTTGGCTCGTCCAAAATTCCAGAACCTTGGCCAAGGGGACAGCCCAGTAGGCGATGCCAAGTGCACTCTGGCGCCTCGCCAAGTCACTTGGGAGATCATGCTGCCCCATCGCCAACCAGGCCCAAAGAAGAACAAGTTCTTTTTCACTCTTCCTAGCGAACTTAGGCCCTTGCCACTCCCTAGGCTTGACAACCCCACATGCTAAGCCTTAGGTTAGTCTATAAGATTACGGGGTGTAAGACGTGCCTTGACGTTCGACCACTAAATCCCTCATTCTATGCACGGGAACTCTTATCTACGACTTTAACCCTCATACCAAACCTTAGAACCCTAACTTAAGGCCCTAGTTTAGTCTATTATTTTTTGGGGCGTTACATCTCCTACTCAAGATACCATGCATGGTCTTGTCTTACCAAGTCAAGCTTTAAAGACATGGGGATTCGCCTCTACATCATTTTATAAGGGTCATGGGTGCTCGCGTCCATGTCCATTCATCATAATAAGAATGTGGGAAATCACCTCTTGTTCAATCCTAAGGAGTATGGGAAATCACCTCATATACTTTACATATAGAGGACAAGGGTATTTGCCTCTAGCCTCATCATTCATTTTGCGTTTTAGTCTAGATTCATTTTAGGTGAGCATGCCTTTCAACCTAGAATCATTCTATGTGATAAAACCCTTCAAATTCTACATTCATGCATTCATCATCTAGATCATAAAGTAGATTATGTGGGTAAATTCCTTCTACGAAAATTATATCTAATAGTGTACCATTATCATATAAACTTCACCCTCAAAGCCTTAACATTCATAATTCATCATATTAGCTTTACTCTCAAAGCTTTAGAAAATAACTACAAGCCTTACTCCCAAAGGAATACTTCTTACAATCATCACACATGCCTAAATCTCAATACATTCTAATCACATGCTTTATTCTTAAGCAATTCTAATCATATATCATCATATAGGCTCCATCTCAAGCACGTCTAATCATGATTCATCATGTATACTTTAATCTAATTCAATTCGTGTTTATATGCTTTACTCTCAAGCAATATACAATATATTTCATCAATCCTAGAAGATTATCTCTAAACCCTCAATTTCCCCTTTCATGGCATAAAACCCATTTATATCAAATTCATCTTAGAATCATAGGGTAAGAATGAATACATGTATATTCATACTAAAAACATGCAATTCCATCATAAAAAATCATAAACAACTCTAAGCCACTCAATTGGATCATAAGCCATAACATTAGAAGAAACCCTAAATTGTTTGGGGGATTCTTCTTCTAAATTGGAGAAATCATGGGGCTGCATGGATGAAAGGAATCCATGGATTAATCAACCATCATACCCTATTACAAATCCTACTAATCTTGGAAGAATGAATATTTGACTTGACCTAGCTTGATTCCTCTTCTTCTTCTTCAACTTTCTAGAGAGAGAATTGGGTTTCTTTTTGGGGCCTTGAAATAATGACTTAGAATGACTTGATTTAGAGAATATAAAGCTTATATGCTTTTCTAGGTTAGGGTAAAATGACGTAGTATCACTTTAGGAAAATATCACAAGACCTCTAAGACCCTAACTTAAAAACCTGATGCTTTCCACGCTGAAGCTCGCCAAGTGGACCCTTGGCATCACCTAAATTTCCAGTGTCTACTCCAAGGAGACAGGCCAATAGAAGATGGGGAGGAGCCTTTGGATGATGCGCCAACTGGATTGGTGAGCCCCGACTTGACTCACCCAATTTTCCAGCAGCCTGGGCAAGTGGGACAACCCACTAGGCGATGGTGGCTCCACTTGGCTAATCGCCAAGCCACTTTGGTTATGGCACCTCACTTCGCCAAGTGGATCAAGGAGAAAATGTTTTCCCTCAAATTTTCAAGGCATTTTTGGCTCTTGCTGTCATCCATGGCATGTTACCCACACAAACTTTGCCTAGTTTAGCCTACTAGATTTTGGGTTGTTACAGAAACCAATGTTTTTTTTATCATTTTAATGTAAAAATGTTACATGCTTCGGAATGCTTAGTCCCCTCATACTCATTTTAAAAATATGAACTCAACTCTCTTCATCCTCATACTCATTTACTCAAGTCTCAAAACAATTTATAAATGATTGCAAAAGACTTCTCAAAATGACTCAAAAGGACTTTCCCGAACTTTCCTCTTCACTTTACCTAGAATTTGGAATGTGAATTCAAGAGTTATGTTTTGGATATGCATGATATCTCAAGGATAAATGAAGAGTTTAAGTGTGGAAATCAAGAAGAGAACATAGGTATGATTCAAGGGACTTCACACGAAAATAAGGATGGAAGGGTAGGGGACCTGGCAACCCTAGCACACTGAGTGACACGGGGCCCCAGCTTCAAAAATACTGAAGGAGGTTTTGGGCGCATTGAGTGGCGTGGTGCACCAGACCCCAAACAATTGAAAAGTAGTTTTGGAGCTATGCTGGTGCGGCGCCCCACCCTTCTACCAAGAATTTTACAAATTTTCTTGCTTTAATTGAAGGCCTAACTCATCTAGAATTGAATGGTTTACTCCCAAACTCATTTAGATTCACAAACTCAACAAAATTGATCGAAAACCTACTTATATTACATCAATAACAACCCTCATTCTCAAAAACCCCACATTAAGAACTCAACAAGACTCCATTGGTAAAGAATGAAGCAAAACCTCAAGAAATTCTCAAGAACTCAAATCAATCAACCTCAAGAACGAAATTATGGATGAAAATCACATGATTGGTGTGAGGGTGAAAAAGCCCGTCACTATGAAAACTTACATACCTCGAAAGAACTAATTTCTTGGCGGAAATCCTCAGAACGTGCAAGAATCTTGAACGTTCTTATTTTTCTCCTTTTAAAGTTCACTCTAAAAACCTTACGCTATTTTGGAATGACTAAATTTGATTCCAATTATTTTAAACCCCTAAAAGGGTGAAAAAAAAAGTGAAGGCCTTGTGGGGTAAGGAAAAGACCAAAATACTCCTCCTTAAAATGGATGAAAAAGCCTTACTAGACAGGCTACACTCAGACGGCCATATCTCCTTCATTCGAACTCAGAATTTAGCAAACTCGATACCGTTGGAAAGAGGACTTAGCGACCTTCGATTTAATATATCATGGGCCACCTAACTTATCATGTGCTGAAAGTTATAGTCGTTTGAAGTTGACCTAAAACTCAAAATTGAAGAGTAACTTGTACCCATCTCAATATAGCTCCTTCTAATTTAGTTCTTTCTAAATTTAGCTATGTCTAAGACTGAGGTGTTACAATAAGAGTAACAAATAAAACCAAATATCTTAAGATGAGTAGTCGATGGCTTGGTTCCAATCCATGCTTCGTATAGTGTCTTTCATTCGACTACTTTTGTTGGCAATCTATTCTGAAGATAGACAACAATATTGTTAGCTTCAACCCATAATACCTTAGGCAAGCCTTTCTCAAATAGAAGACAATGAGCTATATTCACAATAGACCTGTTGTTTTTCACTTACACCATTTTGTTAAGGAGTGTGAGTAATTGTAACTTGATGATTAATACCTGCTTTCCAATGAAAATATTTGAATTGATTGGAAGTGAACTCAGTCCCATTGATGAGTGATAGTTTTACACTAATTTGAGGTTGATTTAGTTCAACAATTGGTGTCCTCAATGCCTACTTATGTCCTATTTTAATGATATTTTGATGATATACAACTACGAAGGCTAAGGGACAAGGTAAATATGAATACTTTGAAGAATGGCCAAACACATTGAAAAGAGTAGAAAGTTCTAACCTCACCTTTGCCAAATCGAAAGGGAGAATCACCCAAATGGTTGAACATCACGAAAATGGACAGTGTTTGGAGTCCAAGTGTTAAAGACATTGGGCGAAGTAAAGTGTCATCGGTGATCCGCTGAATTACTAAAGGCGAACCTACGCATCGCCGAAAGTGAAAGACTGAAGAGCAAAATTTAAGGCTATCTTCACTACAACAAATATGATATATAGCTACAAATTCAAATTTGTCACTAATTGTTCGCTTTTAATGAAAAAATTTACTTTTCGTGCTTAAATATATGAGACACATACTTTTAGTGATGAAACATAAAAATCCATAGCAAAGTTTTGTCCACTAAAGTTTCCCACCAAAAAATTAATTGGCGCCATTTGTTAAATAGTGTTCGTCACGAATTTAAAGTTATCGGTGACACATTATTTCGTTACTAATAATGTATCTAATTCATGACAAACTAATTTTTGTCTTAAAATTTATTAATTTTTGGACACAAAAAAATTACATCTACAAAAATATGTTGTTACAATATTGACAAATTAGAGTTCGTAGTTAAATATTATAAGTATTAGCTATAAAAATTTAGATTTAATTATGACATTTAATTTTGTAACTAATAATATAAATAATTTGTGACAAAGATTTTATCGTATCTAATCAATCGGTGATTTAGTGACAACAAAAAAATGTCACAAAATATGTATGGTGTTAAATAGTGCCGACTTAAAATTTTTAGTGAATAATTCAACTATTTGCTACAAAAAAAATCATAGATAAATACAATATTTTTTGCTACAATTGTTCATAATTACAAGTGACAATTTACAAAAAGAATAATATAAGTGCTTCATAAGAAATAGATAGAGTTCATTCGTTAATTGGCTAGGGAAAATATTAAAACCAACGAATTTGGTCGATTTTGTAAAAATAAAAAAAGTTCAATTCATCAATTTTCTTAAATCAGGGAATTACAAAATGCATCATTTGAAAAATACAATCCAGGTTATAAGTACTGTGAGTGGGGTACGGTTCTACCACTAGATCACTAATATTTGTTGGTTTAAAACTTTTATTTATTTGATATTGTAGACAATAAAATTCGCGTCGAGAAAACAATAATCAAGAGCGGAAAATTATAGCAACAATCGTATTTATTATTTCAAAGTGCGAGTGTTACAATCTCTATGATTCCTCTGAATTCGCCTTTTCAAATATGATTCAAGGGCTTTAAAGCTTGATCTTGAATCTTTGATGAATTTGAACTTTGAAATTTATCTTGATCTTGACTATTGCTTGAATTCAAGGGCTTCGAGCTTGTTCTTGAACCTGATAGTCTTGATCTTGATCGTTCTTGAACTGTTCTTGAACTTAAATGCTTGAA
>JAJOOH010072687.1:0-10323 GCA_029582605.1 Solanum gracilifrons
AGAAGGGATATTTTTTTCCTTACATCTCCCTTAGTGTCGACTTTTGATTTGAACGTGCTTGGAAAGTCGTTCTCATATTTTGCTTCATGCCCTCATTCATAGTGATATTCGCAGGCGACGCATTAACATTCATGGATTCTTTATTGTCGTTTCTAGGCACAAATTTACTCCATCTCTTGGGTTCCTGCTTGTCGCTTCCTTTGCGAGGGTCTCGAACATACGTCATATCTTTTCCGGCAGAGGACATGCTTAACTCCATATCATGAGCGCAAGTAGCTAGATCTTCGAAGGATTTTGGTTTTATTCCTTGTAAGATGTAAAGAAGCTCCCAGTGCATCCCTTGGATACACATTTCTATTGCAGAAGCTTCACTAAGCCTATCCTTGCAATTCAGGCTCGCGTTCCTCCATCGATTTATGAAGTCTATGGCTGGTTCATCCTTCCTTTGGCGAGTATTCGTAAGTTCTACCATGCTCACAGTACGCCTCGTGCTATAGAATCGATTGAGAAATTTGTTCTCTAGTTGCTCCCAACTATCAATAGAATTGGGCTCAAGATCTTCCTTTGGCGAGTATTCGTAAGTTCTACCATGCTCACAGTACGCCTCGTGCTATAGAATCGATTGAGAAACTCGTGCTCTAGTTGCTCCCAACTATTAATAGAATTGGGCTCAAGATCTGTGTACCAATCAAAGGCATTTCCTTTTAGAGACCGGACAAACTGCTTGACAAGATAGTCTCCATATGTTCCAGCATTATTACATGTCTCCACAAAGTGTGCAACATGTTGCTTTGGATTTCCTCTACCATCAAATTGTTGAAATTTGGGAGGTTAATAACCAGCATACATTTTTAAGTTATCAATTCTTGCAGTGTATGGCTTGGCATACATATGAGAAGACTTGGTGGAGACTTCATACTTATCTTTTATAGTGCCTTCAATGAACTCCTTCAAGCGATCGAGTGGGATCATCCCTTCAGAAGAAACTGACATCTCATTAACAATCGGTGCTTTCTTTGCAGGATCTCCAATCTCTTGAACTTCAACACATTTTCCGGGCGCATGACTCGCTTCTCCATCTAAAAGTCCTTCCATTCGATCCATCAACTTATCGATTCTAGACTTTTGGTGTTGTACATGCTTTGTCAATCCTTCAACCAACTTCATCAGATTTGCGAGTTGTTCCTCAGAGGAAGAAGCAGCAGCCACCATTGTTTGCATGATCATTGGAGATGTAGGAGAGTAGCATGGATTGTCGCATAAGTTGATCTTCAGCGGACTCACATTACGCGATACACTTGGAGGTGACTCATTCGTTGAATCATAGCTCTCCCTTGTGGTAGAGTTCTTGGAACCAGATTGCTCAAGGAGAGCCAATGTCTTCTTGATCTTTTCAACAACACTGCTTCCTCCTTCTAAAGCGTTTGCGGAGGAACTTGATATTTTTGGAGTAGTAGACCCAAACACTGAAGTTGATGCGGATGACACTTGAAGTGTTTGTTGTCCTAGTGTAGCAGCCTTGCTTCTCGTAACCGCTCCGAAACTTCCAAAGGTAACACCCAAAATGCCTTCAACTTCATTAGAGAACTTGGAGCTAGTGGCCTTAGAGGCAGTTGATCGGGAGTTGTTCTTCATAGAAGTCATCTCGATATTCTTTGATGCTTGAAAAGTTGAGATGAGAGGTAGAGATTGTCCTACTGGTGTGCCAAAATTTGTAGACAGTAAAATTCGCGTCGAGAAAACAATAATTAAGAACGGAAAATTATGCAACAATCGTTTTATTGATTTAAGTGCGAGTGTTACAATCTCTATTATTCCTCTGAATTCACCTTTTCAAATATAATTCAAGGGCTCTTGAGCTTGATCTTGAACTTGAGATTTATCTCGATCTTGATCTCTATCTTGATCTTGAACTTGGACTTGGACTTGAGATTTATCTCGATCTTGATCTCTATCTTGATTTTAATCTTGATCTTGAACTTGGACTTGGACTTGGACTTGAACTTTATCTTTATCTTGATCTTGAACTTGAACTTAAACTTTATCTTGATCTTGACTTCTAGTTGAATCCAAGGGCTTTGATCTTGATCTTGAATCCGGCGGTCTTGATCTTGATCTTTATCGTTCTTGATCTTGATCTTTCTTGAGACTTGAACATTCTTGAAACTTGAATGCTTGAATTCTAAAACTCTTGAACTTGTAGAGAAATCTGCAGCTTTTGATCCACAAGCTTTCTCTAGCTTCTTGTTAAAATTCTTGGTCCTCCTTTCTGAATTCTGAAGACCCCTATTTATAGTTTTAGAATAGGGGAGTTGTGATTGAAATAGAATTCTCTTCGGCCAATCAGATTTAAGTGACATGACATATGGGCTTTATGAAGCGGGCTTTAATTAAATTCATATTTATTGAATTTAAATAATTAACTCAATTATATCAATCCATAATATTTATTTGGACTAACATATTAATGAATTTTAATATAATCCGAATCATTTTAATACATTTATATTTAAATAAATTTTAAATGATTACATCCATGACTTTAAAAAAATCAATTAATAGGTATGTTTTTAAAAAATAAATAAATTTAATTTGTTAGATATGTTCTAAATAAGTCAATTGAAAAATTATTTATTCATAAATTACATTAGTTGTTGATAATTTTTATCCAAACATCTATTGATAAAGCTTCAACAATGATAATGATGAAGACGGTATAGTTGTATAGCTAAAATAAGAAGAAAGAAAGAGAAATTAAAAAAAAAATGAGAAAAATAAAATAAAATAGGCAACTTACTCTCTCAAAGAGAGTGAAATACACTCTATATGCCAAGTCATAAGGGGTTATTTATTTCATTTTGAAGTAGTTTGGGGGTAATAGGATTCCCCTGGAGTATAGATGTGTAGTTGGAAATCCGGTAATAGGCTAGGGTGTCGTTGACCATTTTCTCTTCTTTTTTTTGATTTTTTATACACTTGTAAAACAAATTATAATTATTAAATTATTATACTGCAAAATATATGAAATCATAACAAATTAATTAGTATATAATATTTTTAAAAACCAAAAAAATAAAATAAAATTACTGAACCTAAATTATCAAAATACCGTAACCAACATAATGAGTAGTGGAGTATTATTTTTGGGGTAAAACTTATCCACACCGGGTGTATACATCGAGCCAATACATGCATGTAATGTGTTTAAATTTATAGTTTATTTTACTTAGTCATAATTAATTAACATGTATTCTACTTCATTAAATCATGTAATAATAGAAATTATATTAATTTGATGTAAACACTCAATGCAGATAAGTTTTTTTCTTTTTTTTGTGTCTTCATTTCTTTGGTTTCTTAGTGAGGGGGTTAATGCAATTGCAAGGAAACTGCAAAAGTATACACCTAAAAGAATCACAAAATAGACATTTTTGTCCTATTTAAAAAAAAGCCTCTCTAAGCATTCAAACTATTGACCACTAATATAATGCCACATCAGCTCAAATGAGATGGCAGTAGTCAGATCTGCAAATATACGAAAATTAAAGGGCCTTTAAGAGCAAATACGTGGTGCTATTTGAATCACAATCCCTTTAGAGAACAAAATCTTCTCTCTCTCTCTCAAAACCCAAACCTAAACCCTCTTTTTATTTCTTTTTTCTTTCTCTCTCTCTACTAGTGTGGCGGCTGAAACTCTCTCGAACCCATCTCTTCTCTTCTAGGGTTTCTATCTCCTTCCTTAAACCCTCTTAATCTTCAGGGTTTTACAGCTTCTCCTGTTGAAGATCTAGCTCGGAATGGCTGCTGGTGCTCCTCCTGCTGATCGTATCCTTACCATATCTACTTTTATATGGGTATTCATTGCTTTTCTTTGTTTTTTCCTGTTAAAATCTAATCAACCCAAGTTTTCTTTTTATATATGAGGAGATTCATATACAGTAGATATATGTATGTCCGTGTTGATGTGGTAGGTTTTTATTTTTATCTGATTCTATTCGGCTTCGGTAGATCTGAGCTTGCCAAATCTGTTGCTATTGGCTGCTTGATTTGTGTTTCTCTTTCTTTTTTTAATCATGTAGAGCGATGTTTGTGTTTTTCTTATACAGAACCTTGTTTTTTTTGGGCTTTTCTATATGGGATTCAATTGTTTTGTTTCTTCGTTTGTTGGTATATTCAACTTATACTTGTTGGTGGGTTAGCTGTTTGGTGATATACGACTCTTTTTTACCGAGGATTTATTTTGGTTAAAAAAGTTATGTGCTAATTTGTTTAATTATTTGAAATGGCGGAATTGGAGTGTTATAAGCTAATTTGTGTGAATTTATTATTTATTAAGTAGTACATAATTTGAAAAGTCATGCTTTGTTCAGTCCAAATTTGATTGGTATTATTGGAATTTGTTTCTCTTGGTTTAATTGTTAGTCACTTCTTTTGGGAAATTGTGGAGAATGTTTTTGTTTTTCTTTTACTGTTACGCTGTAGAAGCTGCAGATTTGCTGCAGAATTTGTCATTGGATTCTCGGAGTAAGACTCTTGAAATTGCAGACGCAAAAAAGAAAGTAAGTTTTCTTTAATCATTTATCTAAATGATTGATTTCATTCAATTGGTCTACAGTTCCTAATTGGAAATTTTGATTCTTTTTCAGCCTTCTGGGAACCCTACACATGGGGCAAATGGTCAGGTTCAGTCGACAGATCGGTCTGTGACACCTGTGTTGCCGGAATTCATGGATCCAAATTTGTGCTATGTTCCTAACAGTTATACCTCAACAGCATACTATTATGGTATGCTAATTTCAGCTTCACTTCGTGTCAGTGTTAGAACAACATATTAAGTACTTTTGCTATGATTTATAAAATAAAGTACTTCTATTTAGATAAATAATGACTTATTTATTTATTTATTATTTTTAGCATATGATAGTGTGCTTTTACTAACATATTTTTGTATCTGCTGTAGGATATGATGCTTCTGCTAATGAGTGGGAGGACTATGCACGATATGCGAATCCGGATGGAGTTGAGATGCCTGTAAATTATTCTGCTTGAACTCTTGCTACAATATTTGATGTGTTAATCTTTTTTCCTGTATTGACATTTTGGTGTAATGAGATATTTTGTTGCTGTCCTGACTTGCTTCTTTCTAGATCAATCAGATATTATTTTTCTCTTTTTTTTGTGTGTATGTTTGTGGTTTTGATTTAATTGAAATGCAGGGAGTTTATGGAGACAACAGCTCACTTATCTATCATCATGCCTATGGATATGCACCCTATAGTCCATATTCACCTGCTACTTCGCCTGTCCCTACTGTGGGGCATGATGGCCAACTTTATGGATCGCAACAATATCACTATCCGTATTTCCAGCCACTCCCCCTGACCAGTACTTCAAACACTACTTCAGCTGCCCTGCCAAAAGGTGAGATTGCCACCTCTGCAGCAGCTGCTGACCAAGCATCATTATCTGTGGATTCTGCTAAAGGTAACTCTAATGTCGTTGCAAATGGTGGTGTAAAGGGAAATACTGGGCATATGCCTGTGAGGCCTGCATTCCAGAATTCATCCTTAAATGCTAATGGTTCTTATGGACCTGGCACATTGCCTGGAGGAGCTGCTTCAGGTTATCAGGACCCTAGACTGGGTTTTGATGGTGTGCATTCTCCCATTCCATGGATTGATGGGTCAATGTTCACTGATGGGCAAGCCAGGCCAGTGGCGAACAATTCTTTTACGCCATCATTTTCTAACGGCTATGCTGCTCCATCAACAAAGAATCAGAATGTTCATCCACATGTAATGGAATGTTATTCAAGAGTATTGATCTGTTCTTTTTCTTCCTACATTTACAGTCTCCTTTAGAAACTTGTAGTAGTTACTCCAGTATCTGTGTTTAAGGCAATTACTTGTTGATACTGATTCTACTGTTTTATTGTCAGGGCATGCACCACCCAAGGCCTTCATCTGGCGTGAACACAACTAATGGGTATATGAATAGGATGTATCCCAACAAATATTATGGGCAGTTTGGGAACACATTCAATTCTGGCATGGGGTTTGGGCCTAACCGGTATGATACTCGCGCTACAGGTCGTGGGTGGATGACAGTTGATAACAGGTCTAAACCCAGGGGTAGAGGAAATAGTTTCTATGGCTATGGCAATGAAAACATGGATGGTTTAAATGAGCTCAACAGGGGACCGAGAGGTAAAGGATCCAAGAATCAGAAGAGTTTTACACCAGTTGCTCTGGCAGTCAAGGGGCAGAACATCCCCCTTGCTGTAACCAAAGATGCTGAGGAAGTTAAACCAAGCCTGATTCCTGACAGAGAACAATACAACCATCCAGATTTTCCAGTGACATATGCTGATGCCAAGTTCTTTATCATCAAGTCTTACAGTGAAGACGATGTGCACAAAAGCATCAAATATAATGTGTGGGCTAGCACACCAAATGGCAACAAGAAGCTTGATGCTGCTTACCAAGAGGCTCAACAAAATTCTGGAGGCTGCCCAGTTTTTCTTTTCTTCTCGGTGAGCTTTCTTCGATACATTGCTCTAGCCTTTTTTGTTAATTCTGGTCATACATGAAAATACATATGATCATTATTTTTTTTGATTCACATCCTCATGATTGCTCATTTTTGGTCTTTTTATCCAGGTAAATACAAGTGGACAGTTTGTTGGTGTTGCAGAGATGGTAGGGCCAGTTGATTTCAACAAGAATGTGGAGTATTGGCAGCAAGACAAGTGGGTCGGCTGTTTTCCTGTCAAGTGGCACATTGTGAAGGATGTACCAAATAGCTTGTTGAAACACATCACACTGGAAAACAACGAGAACAAGCCTGTTACGAACAGCAGAGATACTCAGGAGGTATGTGACTGGTTTTTAATATTGTGAGAAAGAAGGGTAGTGTTTTTTGGGCGTGGTGTATAGTCTGTCCTTGTTAATTTGACTGTTGTATAATGTCAATAGTAAGTCTTTACCAGCTGTTTCTCTGTTTGGTACAGGTTAAAGTGGAGCAGGGTCTGCAAGTGCTCAAGATATTTAAGGATCATATTAGCAAACAGTGCATCCTTGATGATTTTGAGTTCTATGAGGATCGTCAGAAGAGAATTCAGGATAAGAAGGCCAAGCAACAGTTATTCCAGAAGCAGGTAGCTTCTATGTGCTTGGATTGTTTGCTATCAGATGAATTTGAAAAAGAACATGATGGGGTGCTTTCATTTGGGCATTTGACAGTACTCAATGTCTTCATAACTTGATCTCTTTTTGGTAGTAAAATATGGGATTTTTTCTTTGGTTGTCTCAGTCTCAGGTATGGGAAGGTAAAGCTACTGAAGAGAAGAACAGAGATAATTCAAAGGTTGACCTCAAGTCACAGAAACCTTCAGAAGTTTCTGCTTGCTTGAACAAAGAAAATTTACCGGCTGCTGCCCAGGCTACCACTGTGGAAGTCAAGCTTACCGAAATTGTACCAGTTGCAAAATCAGGAGATGATGTGAAGGATGCTAAACCAGTCACTGTATCAGAAAAGAAACCTGTAGCAAATGGGGCTTCTAATGGATGCTAACTTCAGCTAATGAAGGGTGGTCTGTGGTTAAGAGGTCCTAGATTGGAGCTTTATGACTACATGATATGCACATGAGTGGTGCTTGGTTAGATCTCATAACCATGGCTTCCCTTGTTATCCGAGCAGCATTTGGAGTTGGTTGTTGCTGGAAATAAGTTCTCAGAGAAAATTCAATATTTGACAGGAAGTCTAGAGTCATCTGTTTCTAGAAGAGTTGGGAAAGTATGGAAGGCCCCATTTTCCCTCGTGGGACAGTTTCTTGGTGTTTTAGCTTTGATTAGTTTCAGACCTTGGTTTGGGTTTATGAATTTTTTTTGTTTCTTTCGTCTTGTGGCTTATTTTAGGCAATTCCTTTTTCCTTGTCAAGTTACATGTGTTTTAGATGAGGGTTTTTGTTATATTAGTCTTATCTTATCAATCCGTTGTGGCAGTTTAGCATTGCTTCCCCCACCTTAAAACTAATGGATAGAGCTAGAAACGAGGTCGGAGTATATTAAACTTTCAGGAAGCTGTAAAAGCTCGTTGGTTCTTTTTCTCATAATTCATTTTTACTGCAACATCAATCGTGTTTATTGTGTGTCGTGATTGTCCTGTTAATAACTAGGATGTATGTGAAAAGTTGTCATCCTAGAAGAAAATTATAGTTTCTGTGGCAAGTTATAAGAATTTACTTGTTTTCTTCCCGAGAAAATGAAATAAATGGTTCCTAAACTATCGCAGTAGGTCTAAAATGGTCTTTTAACTATGCCCCCTTTTGTCAAGTTTGGTCTATATCACTTTTTATAAAAAGGTTGAATTCTGTCTCCTTTCTTTTTTCCACCTCTTTTTCTCCATTATTTCATTGTTTCCTCACTTTTTTTTTTTTTAGTTCTTCTCCATTGACTTTCTTTATTGTCATTTCCTTTGTCTATTATCTCACTATTTCCTCACTTTCTTTTTTTTTCAATTCTTTTTTTCATTGTCTGTAATTATGTCGTTGATCGTTATTCCATGCGAGTTAAAGCAAAATGCAAAGTAACAAACAGAATTGAGAAAATATTATTCTATTTTCATGTTAATAATTGGTCATTACATCAATGAAATTACATAAAATTGCAGAAAAGTTCAAAAATCAGCAAATAAATTGAACTATAGTGCTCTGTTTTCAACAGTTTTTGTGCAGAAAATAGCTTAAACTACAAAAAAAATATAGCAGTTATAAAACTTCGATCGAATTGCAGCACCAAAACACCCAATCAACAGAAATCTGCAAAATCAACACCAAACTATACATAACACAACACTAGACAGCAACATCAAACCACCAAAAAATCAGCACCAAACTGCACAAAACACATCTCCAAAAACGTCACCAAGCTGCACAAAACACAGCTCCAAAAACGTCATCAAACTGCACAAAAACAGCTCCAAAAATGTCACCAAACTGCGCAAAAAACAGCACCAAACTGTTGCACAGACAGCAGCACCTCACCACCAAAAATCAGCACCAAACTACACAAAAACTAGCATAGAAACTGCGCCAAACTCGCCAAAATCTAGATTCTAGGATTTTCTTAACTGTACTACTGTAGCGACAATGAAGAAAATAGGAGGGAAAAAGAACATCAAGAGAGAAAGTACTGAATGACAGTGTTTGTTAACGGTGGATATAAAAAGTGAATAGAAACCAAACTTGACAAAAGGGTGGATAGTTAAGGACTATACCCGTCAAATATATAATTAAAAGACTATTTTAGATCTACTGTGATAGTTTAAGGACCATTTATGCCATTTTCTCTTTTCTTCCCCAAGTGTTTTTGAGAAATATTTTGTCAAGTGGATAGTTCGTGTTTGGTTAATTTTTTTTTTGTTGCTTATATTAGAGGTTAGCCAAGTTTCTGAAAACTGAAAAATTAATTGTTTTTCTTTATTTTTGTTTTGGTTGCTGATATTAGATGTTAGCCAAGTTTCTGGAAACAGAATAGTGGTTGCAGGATAAAGTATTTTTTTTCATTCTCTAAATAACAACAAATACTGCTATCTATAATTTAAAAGTTTTTTATATATTTCGTCCTACCATACTCTAAGCGGGAATTTTTTTTTTTTAGTATGAAATTGAATACAAAATTATTCATTAAAAGTTTGAAGACTGTTTTAGGTGTTTTCATTGAAAAAAAGTAACTTCCTGCCAATTAATATTTAGTTATATTTCTTCTGTCTCAAACAATTTTTCCTAGAAAATGTTTTTTCTTCTCTTTTCACGGTTAGTTTTCAATTCCAATTTTTTATTTGACAAATTTATAATTCTACGGTTTGAAGGATTATATACTCTTAGTTTGAGATCACAATTTTTTTTATTTTTTTTTTGAATTCCATATTGAACTAAAAGGAGATATATAAATTGAGATGAAGAAAGTAGCTATTGTGATCATGATTAATTGATATTCTATTAAGTAATAAGTTGTAGCACTAAATATGACATCTCAAAAGATTATTATCGTCTTCGTTTTCCCTCCCGATAAATTGAAATGCCAACTTTTAGTTTACCTTAATTCTATCTAAAGATAAGTATGACATGTGATGAGAGTTTGTGACTTTCAAGTAAAGGGTATAAGATCGAATCGAAAATCAAATTAAATCTCAAATTGAGTTAAATCGAAAATAACTTGACTAATGGTTTGGTATTAGAAAAAAAATCCAATTATATTTGAGTTGGTTTGTTTTTAACTAAAAAAAGTTAACTCGAGATCAATCCAATCCGACATTATATAT
>JAJOOH010072690.1:0-31854 GCA_029582605.1 Solanum gracilifrons
CTTCTAAGTTACCTTTATCATGTCATAACATCCTTCAAAAATCTGGTCTTTCTTATATCCAACACTTCTATCTTTGAGTTGCTTTATACTTCATTCCACAGGTTCCTGATAGATCTCCAGAGGCTAACCTCATAAGAAGTGGTCACTTCTTTAGTTATCCTGTTGTTCTCTTCCTCATATTCGACTCTAATCACCTTCATGCATAACATTCGGTTATTGTTTGCATAATTCCATAACCACTTCATACTTAGAGCCTTGCTTTGGATCGTTAGATTCTTTAACCCCATTCCTCCATTTTTCTTACTAGTCATCACTGCCTTCCATTTCACTAAGTAAAAACTTTTCTTTTCCTTATTACCCTGTCACAAGAATTTCCTCCCGATGTTATCCAACCTCTTAATGACCCCTCTTGGAATAGGAAAAAGGGATATCATATAGGTTGGTAAAGCATCAAGTATTGTGTTGATACGGGTTAGTCTACCTCCCATGGATAAGTACTGAATCTTCCACTTGGCTAGTTTCTTCTTGCACTTCTCAATCACACTGTTCCATATTCCTATGGACTTGGAGTTGGCTCCCAAGGGCATTCCCAAGTAAGTAGTTGGTAGTGCTCATATTTCACCACCCATGATTGAAGCTAACCAACTCATATTGTTCACCTCATTAATAAGACAAATCACACTTTTTCTCCAATTAGTATGTATCCCAAATACACCTTTGAACAGGACTAAAATCACTCTTAAGTACTTAATTTTCTCCTCGTCAGCATCATAAAATATCAAGGTGTTATCTGCAAGTGTGTAACTTTTAGTATCTCAGTACCTTCTCTAGATACCTCAAAACCCTTTAATCATCCTCTCAGGTTAGCTGTCTTTATCATGTTATTTAAGCCCTCCATAGTGATTAGGAACAAAAAAGGGGACTTGTCAGAGTCCTCTCTGAGTTTGGAAGAAACCCGCAGGATTACCATTGATGAGAATTGAGAAACTCACTGTTGAGATACAAAATTTTACCCAATTCAACCACTTCTGCCCAAAACTCATTATTTCCAACATCTTCATTAGGTACTTCCAGTTGACATGATCATATGTCTTTTCTATATCTAGCTTACAATTTACACAAGGTTTCTTTTGTTTGTTTCTTGAGTCCATAGCTTCATTTGCAATCAGAACTGCATCCATTATTTGTCCCCTTTACTAAAAGCCATTTGTTGTGAGTCTATCAACTTGTCAACCACCATTTTCAGCCTCTCAGTCAAAACTTTGGAGATAAGTTTGTATATACTACCAATCAGGCTAATTGGCCTAAAATCTCGCAACTCCTTAGCACCTTTCTTGTTGGGAATAAGTGTTATGAATGTTGCATTGAAGCTCTTCTCAAATACTTCTTTCTCATAAAAGTTTTGAAAAGTGTCCATAATGTCTTGCTTTACCACCTCCCAACAACTAATGAAGAACCCCATAGTAAAGCCTTTTGGACGTGCTGCTTTATGAATTGCACAAAACTTTAAGCACCTCAAGACCTCACTTTCCTCAAAGTTACTTTGGAGAGTCTACCTTTCTTCTTCTTTCAGAACAAGGCATTATACATTTTGATACTAAGGTCTCCACTAGGTAGTTTCCTTATACAGTGTAAGTTTTAGTACCAAAGTTGTACAATCTTATTCATCCATAGAAATACAAATTTATAGTATAGAAAACTAAACTAAATATCTATCAATCAAATCCCTTGATTCTGGCAGTTTTGAGAATCAAGGAATGATTTTATTGATCTAATATCCTAACCTATTCAATAGCATATCAGATGTGATTTTATAAGATCAGTTTAAATCCTACAAAATCATATCTGATGAGATTTAGTTACAAATCAACACTCCCCCTCAAGTTGACATGTAAATATTTTTCATGCCTAACTTTCTTACAAATATTTCAAACTTTGGTTTAAACAAGCCTTTAGTGAAAATATCCGCAATTTGCTGATTTGATGTGACGAAAGGCATGCACACGTTTCTGTCATCCCCCGAGCCTACACCTTGGGCGGGACTGGCACTCGAAAACCATTGATGGCCCTATGCGAACCCTTGGCCTGACTTACTTAACTCAGCGAAAGACAATTCATACTTATAATGATCAATAACACTTAACTGAACTAAATAATAAAATAACTGAGAATGTTTAAAGGTTAAACATTCAACTTGGCCAAAAGTGGCAACCCAAGTCTTAACAATAAGAAAAGATAATAAAAAGACTCGAAGGACTAACATCTGACTGTCTATCAAGCCTCTAAAACAACTGAGATGGATGTTGGGACAAACCCACAACATCCTAATGAACTAACTAGAAAGCAATGAAAATAGATCCTCCAAAATGCAAGGAGGCTCACTGACTGACTCTGAACTGCTCATTGGATCAACGGTGCGCTGGAATGCCGATCCTAGTTACCTGTGTCTGCATCAAAAGATGATGTAGGCCAACTGGCATCAGTATATTGAATGTACGAGTATGCGAGTTGGAATGCTAAAACAATATAGGCTTGAAAGGGAATCTGGAAGAAACACTTACCTTGACTCTTCTCAACTCATGAATACTTAACTGAACTCATTTCAATATAGAGCAATATAAAGAAAAGTTGTTTAAAAAGATGATGTCAACTCTATGTATATACAAGGATAAAACATAACTCTGAAATGTATGTAAAAATACAATAAACTGATGTATATAAAAAAATACAATAACTTTTGTGAGATTTCTCTAACCGACAACCATCACATAAGAGCAATAGTGATGATACAACGATCTACCTCACGCTGCCAGCGCATCCTATACCTGGCCAAAGGTATAGAACCTGAACTACTAATTAGATCAACTAGTCTATTGTGAAAAGGGTTCATCTAAAAAGTATGACCATTTTCTACCCATGGTGGCTACATGGTTTTATGGAGACGTGAGTTATCTGAACTCATGCTTGCCCCCAATTCGGTGCTCAATATTACTCCCAAAATATACTAGCTCTTATGTATAAAAACATACTTCTTCTGTGATTTGAGATTAGGGTGAGTATCTGGAAGAAGATCTATACCGAAGTCTATATCTCTCTCAGGAGGGACTCCGAGAAGATCATCAGGAAAGACTTCTGGGAACTCTTTTACTACTGGAACTGAATGAATAGGAGGTACCTCAACACTGGAGTCATTTAATCGGACTAAGTGATAGACACACCCCTTAGAAACTAACTTCCTTGCCTTAAGGTACGAAATGAAACGACCCTTAGGCACTGCTGAACAGTTTTGCCACTCTAAAACTGGCACAATTGGAAACTGAAACTTGACTACTCGAGTTCTACAATCAACTGAGGCATAACAGGCATGAAGCCAGTCCATACCAAGAATGACATCAAAATTTACCATGTCTAACTCAATTAAATCAGCCATGGTACTCTTGTGATTGACGAAAACAAGACAATCACGATAGACTCTCTCTGCTAGAATAGACTCACCAACAGGCGTAGAGACATTGAATGGTTCACTAAGTTGCGCAGGAATAACATCAAAGTTCATAGCAACATATGAAGTTACAAAAGATAAACTCGCTTATAGATCTAGCAAGGCATAAACAGTAAAGTCAAAGACTCAAATCATACCAGTGACAACATCTGGCGAATCCTCTTGCACTTGGTGACTAGTGATAGCATATAAGTGGTTTGTTCCTCCGCCAATACCAGAAGTAACCCCTCTAGGTGCAACTCTGTCAGGTGGAGCAACTAAAGAAGACTGGGCTCTATTGCCCCCATTACTATTTCCCTGCTTGTTCTTTGGACACTCTCGCATGAAATGCCGAGTCTGACCACACTTGAAACAACCAGTGGAGCCTTCACGACAAATATCTGAGTAGTTCCTACCACACTTGGCGCAGGCAGGAGGCTTACTACCCCCTTGCGCCACACTACCCTGGGAGTAAACAAGTTTAGCTCTGAAGTTCTGATTATTGTACTCACATTTGTTCTTAGGTGCAGGTGCACTAGCAGATGATGGAGAAGGTCCCTTATGTTTTTGTTGGAAGGATGACCGGTTGGCATTACTCTTCTGCTTCCTAGACTCATTCCCTGTCTTAGCCCTCTTGTTCTTGAATTCCTCTCTATCCATCAACTTATTTTCCTCTACTTACTGCACATAGGCCATCAACCTCGAAATGTCCATGTCTCCAATAAACATTTCTGCCCGACCCTCTTTGCTTGATAGACGAGACAACCCAGCAACAAACAGACTCATCCTACTCCTCATGTCCACAACTATTTCCGAAGCATAGTGAGACAGTTGGGTGAATTTCAACTCATACTCATGAACACTCAAAAAAGCTTGCTTAAGTGTGAGGAACTCTAGTACCTTAGCCTCTTTTAGTTCTCGAGGAAAGAAACGCCCCAAGAAAGCCTCTTCAAAACAAGCCCAACTCGCATGTGGAGCATTCTCATCTCTACCCTATTTCCATTGGTCAAACCAAGTCCTAGCAACATCCTCCAGTTGATATGCAGCTAGCTCAACTCTCCCAGTATCAGCAACATGCATCACATCGAATACCTTTTTTCAGTTCCTCAATGAAGTTCTCTGGATCCTCAATAGTGCTTGAACCAGTGAAGCTTGAAAGGTTCATCCTCAAGAACTCACGAATCCTTGAAATGTCAACTCCTTCCTATCGAGCTCCCCTTTCCTGAACAACCTGGTTAGTCACAGCTTGACTCAGCATCCTAATTGCCTCTCTGAACTCAGCATTAGTAACTTCCCCTTGAGGTTGCACTTTAGGTGCATTTGGTAACTCTTGTTCCTCAACATTGTGTCTAGCAGGACGACCTCTGACAGCTCATCGTGGAGGCATGGTTATCTGAAAACACGTGCAAACACGAATTAAAAGAAATTTTTTTAGAGATTAGACTCTAACGCACGAAATGAGTGTGAAAGAAGTGAGATAATTCCTAAATGTTGTAGCCTCCTAATTATAGATGTGGTGCGATTCACACCGATAACTAAGACTATATAGACACAGCTTCATAGAATCCCTAGGACTCTGGGCACTGATACCAAGTTTGTCACACCCCGAGCCTATACCCTGGGCGGGACTGGCACTCGAAGACCATTGTTGGCCCCAAGCGAACCTTTGGCCTGACTTACTTAACTCAGCGAAAGACAATATTCATACTTATAATGATCAATAACACTTAACTGAACTGAATAATAAAATAACTGAGAATGTTTAAAGGTTAAACAAAAACATTCAACTTGGCCAAAAGTGGCAACCCAAGTCTTAACAACAAGAAATGATAATGAAAAGACTCAAAGGACTAACATCTTACTGTCTATGAAGCCTCTAAAACAACTGATATGGATGTTGGGACAAACCCCACAACATCCTAATGAACTAACTAGAAAACAATGAAAATAGATCCTCCAAAATGCAAGGAGGCTCACCGACTGACTCTGAACTGCTCACTGGATCGACGGTGCGCTGGAATGCCGATCCTAATTACCTGTGTCTGCAACATAAGACGATGCAGGCCAACTAGCATCAGTACATTGAATGTACGAGTATGCGAGTTGGAATGCTAAAACAACATAGGCTTGAAAGGAATCTGGAAAAAACACTTATCTTGGCTCTTCTCAACTCATGAATTAACTGAACTCATTTCAATATTGAGCAATTTAAAACAAGTGTTGTTAACACCCAATTTTGGCCTAACATTTTCAAAAAATTGTAACTTTTAAGTTTTATTTATTTAATAGTTCAAAATAATTTTTTTATAATTTTAAATAAATTTATCGATAACTATCCTTATTTATCAAAATTTAGAATTTTTTCTTTTATCAGTTAATCTTAAAATTGCATTTTTTACATGTCATTAGTTACGTTCATTATATTTTTTTAATATTCATTTTATTTGTTACATTTGTTAATATTTATTTTGATATTTTTGCATAGTCCAGAAATTAATTCAAATACAGATATTTTACTTGATCGATATTTTTGGGCCACAATCCCAAGTCCACAATTGAGCCTATTTAACAATTATTTTCTATATAAGTTTTGGCTAGGTTAAAAAATAAGAGGTGGTGAATTTATTTTTTAGAATAGGGTTGTAAATTTTTAGATAAGTTTCACTATTCATTCTCCGGCCGCCACCACCCCGGATTCCGGCCAAGCTCCGGCAACCCAAACCACTCCCCCTTCATTTTCTCCTTTTTCTAGTGAAAAAGTCACCGAAAACGACCCCCATTTTTCCAGCAACCCCTCACCAACAGCTCCAAACAAACCCAGGTGCTCTTCCACCCTATTACCTCTTCAAACCAGTAGCTCCGGTGAGCTCGCACCACCTCAAACCCCACCAAATCCTCCCTTCAAATCCACCGAAACACCAACCCAAAACCCCTTCATTCTCCTTCTCACTGACCAGTGCTCGTTGTCCGACAACAACTCCAGAAAACATCACCAAACCTCCATCTCAAACCACCAAAAGACCCACTGAAACGGACCACCATCGCTGCCAGTCCAACGCTACCACGAACCACCAAACGACCCCTCTTTATTTTCCCCTCTTTCGACCTCTTCCATTGCCTCTATTCATCACAACACTGCGTGCTTCGACTAGAGCTTGAAATGAGCCAACCCAGCTGGTTAGCAACTCACACGAACCAAACCCATTTGTGCTCTTCTTCCCCAGCGCCTCCCTCCCCCTTTTTTCCCTTTTATTTTGTTTATTTTACAAGTTATGGCGATCTCCGGCAACAACACTCGAAACCACCCGATCTCCGACTGTGTTCCTCTGTCTCAAATTTTCAGATCTGGCCAGAAAATGCAAACTCCGGTGATAATCCTTTTCATTCTTACATCATGCATATTCATAGGTATATTCTTATTCATTCATAATTCTGGGAAAATGTTTCTTACTGTTTTGATTTTAGCTATTGTTAGTTTGTTACTTTGTTTTTATATTATTATTTTTTTGTTAGCTATTGTTAATTTGCTTGATTTATTATTATTATTATTATTATTCGTTGTTGTTTGGTTTCTACACGTTAATTATTTGTGTTACTGTTATTATTATAAAGCTATCTATCATTTTGTGTATTAATTTTGTGTGGTCTTTGACTTTTTTGGCCATCTTTTTGATGAATTTTCTATATTATATTTATTATTTCATTTTATTAACCCCTCTGTTGATTCCCTCTGTGATATTTGTCGTTTTAATATGATGTTGTTTTGCAATTTGGGAGATGAAATTGAACTTTTCCATGGCTACTCTATATTTTATTATTCCATCATTATTCTTTGTTCCAATTATGGTTATACAATGATAGCATGATACTTGTTATTTACCATTGTTTATATTTTTATTTTTTATTGATTTACTCCATTATGATTATATTATTTATTATTTATTATTTGTTTATTTGGGTACTGTTCTTCTTTAGTTCCAATTGTTGTTATTTTAGTAATTTAATCGTAATTCACTTGATATTTTATATATGTTACAAGTTAAACTGGCCAATGAAAAAATCTCTCTGTCAGTTTTGGAGGCCTTTCCATTATTAAAGACGGAAATTTAGTTTAAGTTTATATATTTCATTTGTTAAAAATGGCCAATGAAAAATCTCTCCGTCGATTTTCGAGGCCCTCCCATTGTAAAAGAGGGAAATTTAGGTGAAGTTTATATATATTTTATGTTAAAATTGGCCGATGAAGAAATTACCGTCAATTTTCAAGGTCTCCCATGTTAATAAGACGGGTTTTTATTTTGAATTTATTATTCAATTCACTTATTTTTTATTCGTATTTATCTACCACTAACACTTTTACTAAGTGTCTTTACAGGTACTCGGAATTGCTTCTCGTTGAAGCTATTCGAACAAAGTTCAAACAATATTTTTGATTCATTATTGTATATTATTGACGATAGGTAAATTTAAGTTGTTTATTATATAGTTTATCTTATTACTTGTGTATATTATATGTTTATTATACTTGTATATTATTTTTTATCTCCTCCTCAATTTGAAAAAAAATAAATTCAGTCGGGACCCACATTTGTGGATTTCGAAGGATGCCTAACACCTTCTCTTCGAAATAACTTGAATCCCTTACCTAGAATCTTGGTTTCGTAGATCACTTAATGGTTTCCTAGTTTTTTCCTAAAATTAGGCGGCGACTCTTTTAAAAACTCGATTTTTCTTAAAATTCTTTTAAAATTCATTCAATTGATTATTTTTTGAGTCACCGCGATGTTTCGCCCTATTTGAATAACGTAGGGATGTAAACAAGTGCAATATAAAGAAAAGTTGTTTAAAAATATGATGTCAACTCTATGTATATACAAGGGTACAACATAACTCTGAAATGTATGTAAAAATACAATAAACTGATGTATAAAATATACAATAACTTCTTTGGGAATTTCTCTAACCGACAACCATCACATAAGAGCTATAGTGATGATACAACGATCTACCTCACGCTGCCAGCGCATCCTATACCTGGCCAAAGGTATAGGACCTGAACTACTAATTAGATCCACTAGTCTATTGTGAAAAAGGTTCATCTAAAAAGTATGACCCTTTTCTACCCATGGTGGCTACATGGTTTTATGGAGACGTGAGTTATCTAAACTCGTGCTTGCCCTCAATTTGGTGCTCAATACTACTCCCAAAATATACTAGCTCTAATGTTTAAAAACATACTTCTTCTGTGATTTCAGATTAATGCTCAAAAACTTAGCTCAAAGGCTATCTTGAAAATTTCAGTTTTCCTTCTTGCTTTATTTAGAAAGCTATTATTATTTTCTGAAAACTAGCCCGTAGGCTCTTTGGAAATCAAAGTTTCCTTTCTTGTTTAAATGTGAAAACATTTTAAACCCTTTTGGGGAAATACATAGTCCCCATATACTTTTGAAGAAATGAACTTTAAACTTACTCTTTAATATTTACTCAACTTGAACTTTAAGTCTTAAAACAAAGTTAAAACATTTGGAAAATTCTAAGAACTTTTCTTAACTTGACTCTTACTTCTCTTGAATTGGATTATGGATTCAAGGTTCATGGTCTCATGTTTATGGATGATTTCATGATGTTTAGATGTACCTTAGAGTGTTGGAATTAACTAGAAAATATAGGTACATTGCTAAGGAACAAGTACTAAAGGTGGGGAACGAATGGGGAGAACTGGCGTCCCTGGCGCTCTGAGAGGCGGGGGCGCCAGCCCTCAAACTTCAGAGACCATGTTGGGGAGCGTTGTGTCTCCCCAAGGGGTAAACTTCAGAGACCCTTTTGGGGGGCGCTGATTGGCGCGACTCCCCACCCCCTTCCCTAGGTGTTTGACGACTTTTTTTGCTCGTTTTTCACCTCTAAACCCTCTAATTTCACTTAGTTCTTTCGCCAAACACTTAGAATCATTTATATCCTTAATATATGATAGATTCAACTCGATACTACACCCGGAAAACATGAATCAAATCATCAAGAAATTTCAACAACACAATTCACAAGAATTCAACGATACTTTCAACAATGTTCATCAAGAACTCAATTTCTAACTTTCAAAGATTTAAATTCGCTGGATATAAACATGGTTAGCGCGTGGATGAACTAACCCAACGCTATGTGATCTCACATACCTTTTTAGGAATCACCCCCGACGAAATCCACAAGCTATCCTTGACGAAATCGACGAATCTTACTTCATCTCCTCTTTTCTCTTTTCTCCTAGCCCTAGCATGAACTCTAGTTTTTCTAAACTGACCAAAATCTGGTTTTACCCGAATTAATCTCCTAAAAACGAATTAGAATAATTAGGTAAGGAAAAAACTAAATTACCCTTATAAAATCCGGATTAGACTTTCCATAATCCAACAGCCCAACTTCCAAATGGCATAACTTACTCATACGAACTCGGAATCGCGCAAACTCGGCGGCGTTGGAAAGATCATTCCAATAAATTTCCAATCATATATGGAAATACACTGATTTAGGAGTTATGACCATTTGAATTTGACCATAACTCAACTTTTCCTAACTTAAAACAAATTTCCAGATTTTCATTCTTTTCAAAAATGACTATATCCAATTATTGGCCTCTTCCTAGTTATTTCAAATTGTGAGAAGTTATAATATCTTTCCCTGAGAACATTCTTTCTCGAATGAGATTACTCTTACTAGGCTAAGGGTGTAACATCAAATTCAAATACCCAACAAGCAATTGCAAACAAACAACATGCTCACTCATAATTTAAAGAGTGCTAAGAAGAGAATTAGTACCTTGGTCTGGATTTTCTCCAAACTCAAAGAGATGTGGATATCTCTTCTTTATATATTCTTCAGCTTCCCAAGTAGCTTCTTCAACAAATTGGTTCCTCCAAAGGACTTTGACTGATGCTACCTCTTTTGTTCTCAACTCGCGAACTTGGCGATCTAGAATCTGAAACCGAAACTCTTCATAAGATAGGCTATCCTTGATCCCAATATCTTCGGTTGGTATGATCAATGAAGGATCGCCCATGCACTTCTTTAACATGGAGACGTGAAATACCGGATGAACCGCTGCTAACTCTTGTGGTAGCTCCAACTCATAAGCTACTTTGCCAATTCTCTTGGCTATTCTATAAGGTCCAATATACCGGGGACTAAGTTTTCCCTTCTTTCCAAACCTCATAATACCCTTCATGGGTGAAACTTTTAGATATACCCAATCATCTACTTCAAACTCTAACGCCCTTCTCCTAACATCAGTGTAGGATTTCTGACGACTCTGTGCAGTTTTCAACCTCTCTTGAATCACTCTCACCTTCTCCATAGCTTGGTGAACTAAATCTGCTCATATCAACCCTGCTTCACCAACTTCAAACCATCTAATAGGAGATCTGTATCTTCTCCCATAAAGAGCCATAAAGAGCCATTTGGATGTTGGAGTGATAATTGTTGTTGTAAGCAAACTCAATGAGAGGTAGGTGATCATCCCAATTCCCTTTGAAATCAATCACACAAGCCCTCAACATATCTTCTAAAGTCTGAATAGTGCGCTCTGCTTGCCCATCAGTCTGAGGATGAAAGACAGTACTTAAGTTCACCTTTGAACCCAAGCCTTTCTGAAAAGATTTCCAGAACTATGCAGTAAATTATGCACCTCTATCTGAAATAATGGAGACTAGAACCCCATGAAGTCTTACCACCACCTAAATATATAACCTGGCATAATCTTCTGCTGAATGGGTAGTCTTTACCGGTAGAAAATGGGCTAATTTTGTCATTCTGTCGACAATCACCCAAATAGAATCATGATGGCTGCGAGACCTTGGCAAACCTGTGATGAAATCCATATTAATCATCTCCCACTTCCATTCTGGAAGTTCTATATTCTGAGCCAAACCACTGGGCCTTTGGTGCTCTACTTTCAATTGTTGGCAATTTGGACACTTAGCGACAAATTCTGCAATGCCCTTCTTCATACTATTCCACCAATAAACTTCGCTCAAGTCACGATACATCTTTGTGGAACCTAGATGAATGGAATATCTGGAGCTATGAGCTTTCTCCATGATCCTCTCTTGGAGTCCATCCACCATTGGTACACACAATCTACCTTGATATCTCAATACACCATCTCCCCCTTGTTCAAAGGCTAATATTTTTTGCTTATGAACATTTGCCTTCAATTCAAGCAAAATAGGGTCTTGGTCTTGCTTGCCTTTTACTTCTGACACTAATGATGACTCAGCCCCATTCGTCACCATTATTCCCCCTTTTGTAGAATCCATAAGTTGGACTCCTAAGCGTGCAAGCCTATGCACATCTTTTGCTATCTCTCTCTTTTCTTCCTCAACATGGATGGTGTTGTCCATAGACAACCTGCTCAAGGCATCAGCAACAACATTAGCCTTACCTGGGTGATAAAGAATACTCATGTCATAATCCTTGAGTAACTCTAACCACCTTTTTCTGAGATTAAGCTTTTTCTGAGTGAACAAATATTTAAGGCTCTTGTGATCAGTGAATACATCAACATGCACACCATACAAGTAATGGCACCATATCTTTAAAGCGAATACCATAACAGCCAACTTGGGTAGTTTTTCTCATGGACTTTCAACTGTCTGGAGGCATAAACTATAACCTTGCCCTTCTGCATTAATACACAACCCAAACCAACTCTAGATGCATCATAATAGACCACAAAACCTTGAGTACCTTCCGGTAAGGTCAAAACTGGGGCATTAGTCAACCTTTTTTTCAATTCCTGAAAGCTTTTCTCACAAGCTTTAGACCATTAAAACTTAATAGTCTTTTGAGTCAACTTGGTCAAAGGGGATGAGATAGACGTGAACCCCCTCCACAAACCTTCTATAATAGCCAGCCAAACCCAAGAAACTCCTAATATCAGTTGGAGATGTGGGTCTATGTCAATTCTGCACTGCCTCAATTTTCTGAGTATCAACGTTAATTCCCTCTCCTGACACAATGTGGCCTAAGAATGCCACATATTCAAGACAAAACTCACACTTAGAGAACTTGACATAAAATTTTCTATCTTTAAAAGTCTGAAGAACTATTCCGAGGTGACTAACATGATCTTATTCATTCCTTGAATAGATTAGTATGCCATCAATGAAGACGATAACAAACATATCTAAATAAGGTTTGAAGACTCTATTCATAAGATCCATGAACGTTGCTGGTGCATTAGTCAAACCAAAAGACATGACCAAAAACTCATAATGACCATATCGGGTTATGAAATCTGTCTTGGGAATATCACATTCCCTTACTCTCAACTAATGGTAACCTGATCTGTGGCCTATTTTCGAAAAACATGAAGCACTCTGAAGCTGATCGAAAAGATCATCCATTCTCGGAAGAGGATACTTATTCTTGATGGTAACCTTATTCAACTAATGATAATATATACACATCGTAAAGGAACCATCCTTCTTTCTCACAAATAAGACCAGAGCGCCACAAGGTGAGACACTTGGTCGAATAAAGCACTTATCTAAAAGATCATTTAACTGCTCTATCAACTCTGATGGTGTCATTCTGTATGGCGGAATAGATATAGGATGAGTATCTGGAAGAAGATTTATACCAAAAGTCTATATCTCTCTCAGGAGGGACTCCGGGAAGATCATCAGGAAAGACTTCTAGGAACTCTTTTACTACAGGAACTGACTGAATAGGAGGTACCTCAACACTTGAGTCATTTACTCGGACTAAGTGATAGACACACCACTTAGAAACTAACTTCCTTGCCTTAAGGTACAAAATGAAACGGCCATTTGGCACTGTTGAACTATTTTTCCACTCTAAGACTGGCACATTTGGAAACTGAAACTTGACTACTCGAGTTCTACAATCATCTGAGGCATAACATGCATGAAGCCAGTCCATACCAAGAATGACATCAAAATTTACCATGTCTAACTCAATTAAATTAGCCATGGTAATCTTGTGAATGACGGAAATGGGACAATCACGATAGACTCTCTCTGCTAGAATAGACTCACCAACAGGCATAGAGACATTGAATGGTTCACTAAGTTGCTCAGGAATAACATTAGATTTCATAGCAACATATGGAGTTACAAAAGATAAACTCGCTCCTGGATCTAGCAAGGCATAAACAGTAAAGTCAAAGAATTGAATCATACCAGTAACAACATCTAGCGAATCCTCTTGTACTTGGCGACTAGTGATAGCATATAAGCGGTTTGTTCCTCCGCCAGTACCGGAAGTAGCACCTCTAAGTGCAACTCTGTCAGGTGGAGCAACTGAAGTTGACTGGCTCTATTGCCCCCATTACCATTTCCCTGCTTGTTCTTTGGACACTCTCACATGAAATGCCCAGTTTGACCACACTTGAAACAGCCAGTGGAGCCCTCACAACAAATACCTGAGTGGTTCTTACCACACTTGACGCAGGCAGGAGGCTTACTACCCCTTGCGCCACACTACCCTGGGAGTAAACAAGTTTAGCTCTGAAGTTCTGATTATTGTACTCACATTTGTTCTTAGGTGCAGGTACACTAGCAGATGATGGAGAAGGTCCCTTATGTTTTTGTTGGAAGGATGACCGGTTGGCATTACTCTTCTGCTTCCTAGACTCATTCCAAGTCTTAGCCCTCTTGTTCTTGAATTTGTCTCTATCCATCAACTTTTTTTCCTCTACTTGCTGCGCATAGGCTATCAACCTCGAAATGTCCATGTCTCCAATAAGCATTGCTGCCCGGCCCTCTTTGCTTGATAGATGGGACAACCCAGTAAAAACAGACTCATCCTACTCCTCATGTCCACAACCATTTCCGGAGCATAGCGAGACTGTTGGGTGGATTTCAACCCATACTCATGAACACTCAAAGAATCTTGCTTTAAGTGTGAGGAACTCTCGTACCTTAGCCTCTTTTAGTTCTCGAGGAAAGAAACGCCCCGGAGAAATCCTCTTCAAAACAAGCCCAACTCGCATGTGATGCATTCTCAGCTCTACCCTTCTTCCATTGGTCAAACCAAGTCCTAGCAACATCCTTCATTTGATATGCAGCTAGCTCAACTCTCCCAGTATCAGCAACTTGCATCACATCGAATATCTTTTTTAGTTCCTCAATGAAGTTCTCTGGATCCTTAGTAGTGCTTGAACCAGTGAAGCTTGAAGGGTTCATCCTCAAGAAATCATGAATCCTTGAAGTGTCAACTTCTTCCTGTCGAGCTCCCCTTTGCTGACCAACCTAGTTAGTCATAGCTTGACTCAGCATCCTAATTGCCTCTTTGAACTCAGCATTAGTAACTTCCCCTTGAGGTTGCACTTCAGGTGCATTTGGTAACTCTTGTTCCTCAACATTGTGTCTAGCAAGACGACCTCTGATAGCACTTCATATAAGCATGGTTATATGAAAAACGCGCAAACACGAATTAGAAGGAAAATTTTTAGAGATTAAACTCTAAAGCACGAAATGAGTGTGAAAGAAGTGAGATAGTTTCTAAATGTTGCAGCATCCTAATTATAGATGTGGTGCGATTCACACCGATAACTAAGACTCTAGACACACAGATTCATAAACTTCCTACGACTCTTGAACTCTGGGCACTGATACCAAGTTTTTCACGCCCCGAGCCTATACCCTGGGCGGGACTGGCACTCGAAGACCATTGTTGGCCCCAAGCGAACCCTTGGCCTGGCTTACTTAACTCAGCGGAAGACAATATTCATACTTATAATGATCAATAACACTTAATTGAACTGAATAATAAAATAACTGAGAATATTTAATGGTTAAACATTTAACTTGGCCAAAAGTGGCAACCCAAGTCTTAACAATAAGAAAGGATAATGAAAAGACTCAAAGGACTAACATCTTACTGTCTATGAAGACTCTAAAACAACTAAGATGGATGTTGGGACAAACCCCACAACATCCTAATGAAATAACTATAAAGTAATGAAAATAGATCCTCCAAAATGCAAGGAGGCTCACCGACTGACTTTGAACTGCTCATTAGATCAACGGTGCGCTAGAATGCCGATCCTAGTTACCTGTGTCTGCATCATAAGACGATGCAGGCCAACTGGCATCAGTACATTGAATGTACGAGTATGTGAGTTGGAATGCTAAAACAACATAGGCTTGAAAGGGAATCTGGAAGAAACACTTACCTTGGCTCTTCTCAACTCATGAATACTTAACTGAACTCATATCAATATAGAGCAATTTAAAACAAGTTCAATATAAAGAAAAGTTGCTTAAAAACATGATGTCAACTCTATGTATATACAAGGATACAATATAACTCTGAAATGTATGTAAAAATACAATAAACTGATGTATATAAAAAAAATACAATAACTTCTATGGGAATTTCTCTAACCGACAACCATCACATAAGATCTATAGTGATGATACATCGATCTACCTAAGCTGCCAGCGCATCCTATACCCTGCCAAAGGTATAGGACCTGAACTACTAAGTGGATCCAATAGTCTATTGTGAAAAGGGTTCATCCAAAAAGTATGACCCTTTTCTACCCATGGTGGCTACATGGTTTTATAGAGACGTGAGTTATCTGAACTCATGCTTGCCCCCGAGCTCAATACTACTCCCAAAATATACTAGCTTTTATGTTTAAAAACATACTTCTTCTGTGATTTGAGATTAGTGCTCAAAAACTTAGCTCAAAGGCTATCTTGGAAATCTTAATTTCCCTTCTTGCTTCATTTAGAAAGTTATTACTCTTTTCTGACAACTAAACCGAAGGCTCTTAGGAAATCAAAGTTTCCTTTCTTGTTTAAATGTGAAAACATTTTAAACCCTTTTGGGGAAATAGATAGTCCTCATATAATTTTGAAGAAATGAACTTCAAACTTACTCTTTAACCTTTACTCAACTTGAACTTTAAGTCTTAAAACAAAGCTAAAACATTTGGAAAAGACTTTTGGAAAACTTTAAGAACTTCTCTTGACTGGACTCTTACTTCTCTTGAATTGGTTTATGGATTCAAGGTTCATGATCTCATGTTTATGGATGATTTCATGATGTTTAGACGTACCTTAGAGTGTTGGAATCAAATAGAAAATATAGGTACATTGCTAAGGAACAAGTACTAAAAGGTAGGAAACGAATGGGGAGAACTAGCGTCCCTGGCGCTCTGAGAGGCGCGAGGCGCCAGCCCTCAAACTTCAAAGACCATGTTGGGGCGCGCTGGCTGGCGCGACTCCCCACCCCTTTCCCTAGGTGTTTGACGACTTTTCTTGCTCGTTTTTCACCTCTAAACCCTCTAATTTCACTTAGTTCTTTCCCCAAACACGTAGAATCATATATATCCTCATTATATGATAGATTCAACTCGAAATTACACCCGGAAAACATGAATCAAATCGTCTAGAAACTTCAACAACACAATCCACAAGAATTCAACGATACTTTCAACAATGTTCATCAAGGACTCAATTTCTAACTTTCAATGATTTAAATTCGCTGAATATAAACATGGTTGGTGCGTGGGTGAACTAACCCAACGCTATGTGATCTCACATACCTTTTTAGGGATCACCCCCGACGAAATCCACAAGCTATCCTTGACGAAATCCACGAATCTTGCTTCCTGTCCTCCTTTCTCCTCTTTTCTCCAAGCCCTAGCGTGAACTCTAATTTTTCTAAACTGACCAAAATCTGGTTTTACCCGAATTAATCTCCTAAAAACTAATTAGAATAATTAGGTAAGGAAAAGACTAAATTACCCTTCTAAAATCCGGATTAGACTTTCCTTAATCCAACAACCCAACTTTCAAAGGAAATAACTTACTCATATGAACTCGGAATCGCGCAAACTCGGCGGCGTTGGAAAGATCATTCCAAGGGATTTCCAACCATATCTGGAAGTACACATAAATCATTCAGAACTAGAATTTATGGCCGTTTGAAGTTGACCAAAACTCAGTTTTTCCTACCTTAAAACAAATTTCCAGATTTTCATTCTTTCCAAAAATGACTATTTCCAATTATTGGCTTCTTCCTAGTTATTTCAAATTGCGAGATGTTACAGTTTCCTTTTTCAATCTTCTCTTTTATGAATGGCTTGTCCACTTCAATATGCTTTGTTCTGTCATGTTGAACTAGATTGTGAGCAATACTTATGGCAGCTTTGTTGTCACAGTACAACTTCATTGGTAACACAAACAACTTTTTTAGTTATTTAATGATCTTCTTGAGCCAAATAATTTCACAGATCCCATGGGCCATAGATCGGTATTTAGCTTCAGCACTGCTACGGGCTACAACATTTTGCTTTTTACTCCTCCAAGTCACTAGATTTCCCCATATAAAAGTACAATATCCTGACGTAGACCTCCTATCAATAGTAGAAACTGCCCAATCTGCATTTGTAAAGCTTTTAATGCCCTTATCTTGTGCTTTTTTGAAAAACAAACCTTTCCCTGGTGAACTTTTCAAATATCTTAGAATCTAGTAGACCGTTTCTTGGTGCTCTTCCTTTGGAGAGTGCATAAATTGACTCACTAAGCTTACAACAAAAGCTATAACAGGTGATAAGTAGATCGGTATTCCCACTAGTCTCTGATATTGACTTTGGTCAACTGAATTTCTTTCTTTGTTTTTGAATTTCATATTTGGATCAATAGGTGTTTCAGCTGGACGACAACCACTCATACCTGTCAGTTTTAGAAGATCTAGTACATACTTCCTTTGAGACACCATAATGCCTTCTTTTGATCTTGGTACTTCCATGCTAAGAAAATATTTCAATTGACCGAAATCTTTGGTCTCAAACTCTGAGGCCAACTGTTTTTTTAAAAACTTTCATTTCAGACAAGTCATCTCCTGTAAGTATGATATCATCGGCATACACTATCAGGACAGTTGTCTTTTCATCAAGAGAGTGCCAAATGAACATGGTATGATTTTTTTTCCCTTGAGTGTACCCTTGTTTTTTTACAAACTGAGTAAACCTCTCAGACTTTTTCTTCAAGTATTTCGTTCAAGAATACATTCTTGATGTCTAGTTGTTGAAGGGGTCAATCAAGATTGGCAGCAATGGTTAGAAGAACTCTGATTGAATTCAACTTCGCAACTGGAGCGAATGTCTCAAGATAGTCAATCCCATAGGTATGAGTGAACCCTTTTTCAACCAAACGTGCCTTATACCTCTCCAGAGATCCATCTGATTTAAATTTGATAGTGAATACCCATTTGCAACCCACCGTTTTCTTTCCACGTGGCAGTTCCACCATTTCCCAGGTTTCATTTCTATCAATAGCATTCATCTCCTCTAGAATTGCTTTTTTCCTCTTGGGAACATTCAAAGCATCATGCACATTTCTCGGTATCTCCATTTTAGATAATTGAGAAAGGAAAGCTATATATGAAGGGGACAAGTTTCTATATGACACAAAATTTGACATGAGATGGTTGGTGACTTTTCTTACCCCTTTACGTTTAGCAATTGAAAGATCAAGGTCTAAAGTAACAAGGGGCAAATCAGAATTAGGTTCTATAGAATTACCTTGTGTATTGGTGAGATCTTGCGGGGTGGACATTTTGTTCTGATGAGAGTCCTTGATCTCTTTTTCTTGGTTCCGGTTTCTTCTCATGTAAACATGTAATTCCTTTGTTTGCTCCATGTTCTTGTCATTAATTGTATCATGAAGAAGTTGTATTGTCTCAATTTCCTTATTTTCAATATTTAAGTTGGGATCTCTTACCTTATCTAGGTTATTACCAAAAATACTATTTCCCGATTCTATCATGAAACCTGGATCATTTTTTCCTTACATGTGAGGTCAAGAGGATCCTTATTATCCCTCGAATCTTCTCTATGTTTCTCCCCTGAAGATGAGTTCCAAAAAACAATTGAGATTCAAAAAATGTGGCATCCATTGTGACAATAACCTTCCTAGTATTTGGGTCATAGCACTTGTATCCCTTTAGACTAGGGGCATAGCCAACAAAAACACATTTCTTAGCACATGGGTCATGTTTACTCCTATTATGATCATGAATATGAACAAATACACTACACCAAAAGACTCTCAAGGATAGGTCAGCGATCAATCTAGATTTAGGGAAATATGTCTTAAATATACTAAAAAGGGTTTTAAAACCTAGAACACGAGATGGCATCCTATTAATAAGATAGGTAGATGTTAAAAGAGCTTCTCCCCAAAGAAATTTAGGGACTTCACTTGTGAACATTAAGGCCCTAGTTACTTCCATAAGAGGCCATTTTTTTCTCTCAGCTACTCTATTTTGTTAGGGTGTATTAGGACATGAACTATGGTGTACTATTACCTTGGAAATGAAAAAAAACTGCCTAGCTGGTCATTGAAAAACGCTTTCCCATTATCACTCTGAAATATTTATATTTTCTCGTGAAATTGTGTCTCAACCATAACATAAAAAGCCTCAAACATATGTTTTACTTCCCCTTTGTCTTTCAATAGGTACACCCAAGTTTGTCTAGTGTGATCATCTATGAAACTCACAAATCATCTTTTTCCATTTACAGTTGCTACCCTAGAAGGTCCCCAAACATCACTATGGATCAACTTAAAAGGTTTTGTTGCATGACATTTTTGGGAAGAAAAAGATGTGTAGCGACCCTTTCGAGCTAACATAAGCCAATAACTCATAAGATTTATTTTTCATATATATTGTCCTCACACTAGTAAAAAATATAAAAAGAATATTACCAACTTCCGAGTACCCAAACTAGGTGGTTCATACTTCACGTAATCATTCAAAATTAGTGGTAAATTTAATATATTACAAGACTTGGGATTACACACCCCAAAAGAAAAAACATAGAGCCATACTTATATTACAACCCATGGTGACATGATCAAATTAGTCCTCAAAATTTCACGTAATATACAACACATAGATCATGTACAAGTCCCAAGGTTTATACAAAATATAGATGCCTATATGCAAATGTGATCTTTCTTAAGGCTCTCAAAATTTTCATCTCCAATGGCCAGCTTCATGCATCCACTCGATCATTCCCTTACGATAGAAACAACTATCGCTAAGCATATAGCTAGCTTAGTGGTGCAAAACTATAGGTTCGGAGCCATTAGATTCACCAAGTTAACTTTCTCAAGTCATGGGCAAAATACTCGAACATAATAAATAAATCAAGTAAACAATACATATAGAGTATCAAGTTCGATATTTAAAGTTCCAAATGTCAAGAACGCTCATAGCATAAATTTCCAAGAGATTCAATAACAAGGCTCACCCAATATGTACATCATGTCTTCGCACCAAGCACAAGCCTGTATCAAGAAGGGTCAATGCCCAATAATCAAGAGAACCAAGAACCATATTAAAAATGGTTTCCTAGTTCGTACTTAAAATGGACAACTTCCATTCTTAAGACGGACTAAAAATCCAAAGTCAAGATGGCTAATGATCTAAATCAAGAGGCATGCCAATAGTGACAAAGTCACAGCCACAAGAAGGACAAGGTCCCAACAAGAGTGCCAAGTGATCAAACAATTCGTACAAGTGGGCAAGTTACACAAGCGTCTTTAACGTCTTAAAGGATACCAACACGACAATGCAAAGTGACAAGAGGTAACCAAGGTACCAAGATCAACTTTCAAATATTCCAGTAGTTAAAAGAGTGCAAGTACAAGTTTATACACAAACCTCAGTGCTTTAGCAAAGAAACAGTCCAACACAACTTCAAGAGTTCAAACCGTAGACCACAACATATCAAGGTCCTCAATTTGTTCATGAGTATATACAACCTTAAAAATACAATTAAATAACTTCTTTAATTCCCAGCAGCTCAATAATATTGATGTAAAACAGGATTATCATCACAAGTAAGCTGAGCATGTACAAACACGATTATGCTCCCACAACAGTGATTTTGGCCGGCCTAGTACCTCAAGTCGCAACTTAGATTTGAAAAGGAAAACGACAAAACTAAACTTTATAACCTTCATGAAAGATGTATATACATCTCTTAAGGTTGCAAACAAATAAGAATCACCGCAAAATATATTTTGTACAACAAGATATATTCAAAACACTAACAGTTGTTCATACATGATTTGAAATTCTAAAATCTGGACAGAACTTGTCCTATGTTGCGTCCCATATTTCGAATCCATAACAACCAAATTAGAGTTTTACATAAACATAATAGTTGTAGGTCTACGAATTAGCTTTCCAAATCATATTTATTCACTGTAAACAGAGTTCTCAAGAGCGAGATATGCATAAATTACCAAACACTACCCAGCTCAGAAACAAATTTCGTCACTTACCAAAAAGAAGTGTGTTCTTGAATTCCAGCTAAAAGGGCCAAGTTTTTCTTGTGATTTTGAAGAACAATCTGTTTAGCTAAGGTTATAATATTCTTAGACTTGAGGGAAATGAATTTAATTAAAGGAGGTGTGAAAATATATAGTTACAAAGATGATACTTATCACCTGTACAGATGTCACCAAAAGGGGCTGCCTAAACAAAAAGTTGGTTGCCCAAAAAGCATACATATATACCTATATGTATATCCATCACCTCCCTTTTAAAGTTATACATAATTCTAATTAGAATATTATGAAAATACCCCAATACAATACCATAAATTACTATCACAAATTATGTTAAGCAAGTTAGCAATTTATCACAACATTTCAAGTTCCCAAAATGAGAGTAAAACATATTGTAATAATTAAGCAATGGTAAATCGATATGCGACTCTTGGTTAGTATTTAGGGGTGTTACAAGATGAATATTTATGTTTAGCCATTTCACAAATTTCACACTCAAAGGAGGATGCACTTTTATTCATAAATAACTGAGGTAACAAGAGCTTTAAATAATGAAAACTAGGATGACCAAGTCTATAGTGCCATAACATGAATTTATTATCAACTAGAACAGAGTTCAAGCAAGTTGAACTTATATTTATTGAATTGTCACCATCTTCAAGAAAATAGAGACCTTTAGACTCTCTAGCATTGCCAATCATCCTCCCCGAGACCTTATCCTGAAATACACATGAAATAGAGTCAAAGATAGCACGACATTTAAGGTTTTGAGTCAATTTGTTGATAGACAAAAGATTATGAGACAATTTTGGAACATGAAGGACATCAACAAGAGTAAAAAAGAGGTTAGTTTGACTGTCCATTTTCCAGCAACTGCTGAGAAGGAATCATCAGCAACTTTTACTTTTTTATTTCCTACGGATGGAATGTACGTCGAGCAAAAATGGAAATTCCATATCATGTGATCACTTGCCCATGAATCTATGATCCAAGAACTAATACCAGTAGAATATGTACTAAGAAAATAGAAGGTACATTACCTGCTTGGGAAAAAGAACAAGTACAAGTAGGAGGATCAAGTTTACTGATTTGGAGTTGAGATTGGAGAAGTTTGTGCAGTAGCTCCAATTGTTCCTTGGTGAATGGTGGCATTTCTAGAGAAGATTTCACCCCTAACTCTTCGCTGGTACATTGAAAGACATGGCTGCCATGGTTGTCTGGCCTTTTTTAATTCCAATTAGACGGTTTCCCATGGATTTTCCAACAAGTCTCACGAGTGTGCCAGTATTTTTTGAAAAAATCACACCATGGCTTCTTTTTCCTGTCATTTTCATTTTTCGCAGCAACTAGAGCAGAAGAATCTATATTTTTTGTTTCCACATTGGGATTTATTTTTAGCATAATATTCCTCCTTGTTTCTTCTTGCCTAATCTCAGAAAAAGTTTCCCCCAAAGTGGGTAGTGGGTTTTTTCCAAGAATTCGAGAACGAAGCTCATCGAATTCTTGGTTCAACCCTGCTAAAAATAGAAAAACTCTTTCATTTTCTTCCTTTTTCATTGATTTCACACTATACTTAGGACACTTCAATTCATCATTATAGCATTGATCTAATTCTTGCCATAGGGAAACCATCTCATTATACTCCCTCTGTTTCACAAAGAATGGTTTAGTTTGACTTGGCACGAAGTTTAAGAAAATAAAGAAGACTTTTAAATCTTGTGGTCCTAAATTAAAGTTATGTCAAATGTACAAAATTGTCCTTTAATCTTGTGGCCTTAAACATGTCACGTGGAAAGTTGAAATTAAAATGTTACCAAAAAAAAAAAGAGGTCACTCTTTTTGAAACAAACTAAAAAGGAAAGGAAGTCATTCTTTTTTAAACGGAAGGAGTAATAAACAGTAACACCTCTCTCCCCCTGCCTAGCTTTCCACAATTTAATTTTTAATTCAAAAATCTTAGAGGCATTCTCTAAATCAGAATTAGTCTCTCTAACAGCCTCCCAAACATCCCTAGCAGTGGGAAGAAACAAATATGGCTTACCTATGGCAGGATCCATGGAGTTTAGTAGCCAAGCGATTACCATCGAGTTTTCTGATCTCCAAGAGTTCAATTTTTGGTCTCCTAGTTCAGGCTTTCTCATTTCTCCAGCTAGGTGTCTAAGTTTTCCTCGGCCATCAATTGCCAAATGGACAGATTGCGCCCATTACAAATAATTCTTTCCATTAAGCTTGTGAGAAGTAAGTTGAAAAGAAAAATGAGAAGAATCGCTGCCTTGGTCCATTGGAGCTTTGTTAATAGAACTCTCAGCTTCTATCGATGCCGCTGGGTGACGTAACCTAGTAAATGTTATTTTAGTCATAAGCAACACAAGAATGAAGTTGCTCTGATACCATGTAAATTTTGGTACCAAAGTTGTACAATCTTATTCATCCATAGAGATACAAATTTATAGTATAGAAAACCAAACGATCTAGCAATCAAATCCCTTGATTCTGGCAGATTTGAGAATCAAGGGATGATTTAATTGATCTAATATCCTAACTTATTCAATAGCATATTAGATATGATTTTATAAGATCAATTTAAATCCTACGAAATCATATCTGATCACATTTAGATATTTACAAATCAACATACAACCTAGTGTAGTAATCAATGATTTCTCTTTCAATTATGTTTGGCTCTTGAATCAATTATCCTTGTACAACAAGCTGGTCAATGTTGTTGTATCTTCAGTGTGCATTTCCAGTCTTGTGAAAGTATTTAGTATTCTTATCACCTTCCTTCGGCCATACAGCCCTTGATTTTTGTCTCCAGGATATTTTCTCCTTCTCGATCAACTTCTCATACTTCAACAGCAACTCATATTTTAGTGCAGATTCCTCATTAGTAAGGGTTCTGTCTTCCATGTCAGCATCTAGTTCAGCCATCTGTTCCAACAATTTCTTCCTCTGTATGCTCAAGTTTCCTTTTCCCCATTTCTCCATTCTTTGAGTTTGTTCTTCAAAGCTTTTAATTTGCATGCAAATCTATAGTCAGGTTTCCCCGTGAAGTTGATGGAAGACCACCAATCCCGGACTTTATCAATGAAACCCTAGGATCTCAACCACTAGTTTTCAAAGTTGAAATAGCTTTTGTTCCTTTCCCAGGATCCTCCAAGTAAGGCTATAAGTATGTGATCAGAGCTCAAATTCAGTAGGCAACTTCAAGGCAGTTCTATGTGTGTATATGTGTTTGTACCAGTTTCTTCATCTGTTTTGTACAAAATGCCATACCCTACAATCTCCATACAATTGTTAAAATTGTCAGCTGACCCACTGTACTTGCTAGTATGAGTCATGCAAATATTGCCAATTTGTTAAAAGTCGATCGAAGAATTGATTACTCAACAAATGAATAACATTGAAGGTAAGACTAGAATTCCATTTCATCCAAGGAATAAGAAAATAATTGTAACAAAAAAAGAACCAACTGCTCGGGGCTCTTGAGGTTTGAGAAGGCAGCATTAAGAAGCAGTAGTGGTTGATGGTAAAGGTAGTAGTGGTGGTTGTGCGTTGGGAGGCTGGTGGTAATGGTAAAATTTGAAATTTACTGGAATATGTGAATAAATATCTTTATTATGATTTAAGACTCTGTACAAGATTTGAAATGGACATAATGCGCTAAGATGTTAATGATACAGTTTCCCCTCTATTAAGTGGAAATAAATAAGGCCTTAGTTGCCTCATTGCCATTTAACTGACTTTCATATTCAGCATGCTTCTAACTATATATCTAGATTGCTGAAGCAATTAACTTATGGAGTACCTTTTTTTAGAGTAGAACATCTATCAAAAGACTTAGAATTATTTGCACAGCATGCTGGTCGTAAGTCCGTAAACATGAAAGACGTTATTCTTTCCGATGAGTGCATGCTAGTCAATATATGTAATAATAGGTACAACAGATTATGGACAACAGTCCTTATTGCACAACTTAACTTTATCTACTTGACGTTGTCTCTCAACCTAGCTTTACCTGCTTTTTATTAAATTTGCAGTCACTTTTCCAGATACTAAGAGTATTGTACAAGTTTTACTTAGCAATTTTCTTGACAAACAATGCTGCCTTATCTACATAGAATCATGTATGTTTGCCAATATGTACTGTGTGTGTCTCTATTTTTTCCAACCGATCCATAAAAAAGATTGATAATTATTTTCTATCACTGTCAATTATTGCAAAATTGATAGGTTTGCCGTTTTCACAACTCATTTTAGGTTCATTTAAGATAGACATCTTTCAATTTTCCATAATATGTGTCTTGTTAGAGTCTCAGAGCAGTTCATTTTCAAAATTGGTTCAACATTGCTACTTTTTATGAACCTAGGAACTACTAATATTTTTTAATATGTACTTCCTAGCACATCAGAATGATCACCTGGCTACCTCATTGAGGTCCTTCTGCAATGACCTCAAAACAAAAGAGCCTAATTTGGAGAGGGAGAGGAAGAAGAATCCCAGAAGGGAAGGTAGAGTTGCTCCATATTTACTTCGTACTCCAAACACTTAGATTAGAGGTGTGCCCAGTTTTACCATGTGTCCAGTTAGCCTAATAGCTTATTGAGAGCAGCAACCACGACTTTTTAACGTAAATAGGTTGACAACATTACTGAAAAGCTACCTCAAAGTAGCGCCTAAAGTGGAAGGACAAGAAAAACATCTGGATTTGAACTTCCATGTCTCATTAAAACTCTAGGACAAGCTCACAACTTGGAGCTTGGAATAGTATTGAACAATACTGATATCATATTAGGCACATAATGTAGCTGCTGAGAAGCATTTTCTGTAAATGGATGCAACACTTTTGCACAGAGTATATTTGTAAAAGTAATCAGTTGATATAAAAGATTATTATACTTTTTTAAGAGGTGATCAAAAGTGTAACTAGGCTGTAATGACCCGGTATCTTTTTTCAAGTGGATTTTAGTGTTATTTCATAAATTGTAGCTTACTAATTTTTAATGTGTTACATATTGAAGTGGTTAATTTATAAAGAATGAAGTTTTGGGCCAAGTTGTCACGATCCGACTTCTCGAGTCATGATGACACTTATTATAACCTACCAATAGGGAAGCCAATTTGTACCCAAAATGACAAGTAATGAGTACAAGGGTAGGACTAAACACAAAATAACACTAACAATAAGGAAAGATAGCAATGGAAGCAAACTAAAAACTATAGAAAATAGAAATCCTCTCAGAACCTGGAAGTCACGAGTACAAAGTTGTCTGGTATGAACAAATACAAGTTCCAAAAGTGGACCACAATGAGTCGTCTCAAAGGCAAAAAACTAGCTGACATATATACAAAAGGAGAGAGGCTAATCCAGGACGTCAAGTGTTCACCCTCGACTCTGATATCCCAAAATCTACAAAAGATAGCGCAAATGATCACCGTTGGTAGCTGGTACTAGGACCTGCATCACAGAAAAGATATCGAAAAGGATGTAGAGTGTAGCATGAGTACCAAAACAAAGGTACTCAATAGGCATCATAGGTCGACTGAGCAGGAAAGGTAAAGACAATCAGAAGAGATAGAATCTACACACAAATAGAAGCCAAAAAGGGTATGAAAAGAAAGCACACGAGCATATCGAAAGTAAATCTAAGTATAGCTAAACTAAACCTAACTGGGCCCCCATAAGTCCAGAAGGTACACTTGTGCGCAAGTTTAAATAAAACCCGAACGGATCCCCATAAGCCTGACATGTACACAGAATAGCTAAGACTAGAGAAGTGCATCAAAACCAGATCCAACAAGTGTACGTTGTGCCTCAAACCCCAAGTGATGGCCTCTAACTAGAGGTGACAGCCTCGAACCATAAAACATCAATCTCAGGCTGGAATAACGACCTTGAACCGTGAACATCAACCTCAGACTGGAGATAAGGGCCTCAAACCAGAAATAGTCACAGTGTCCAATCAACTCCCAACCCAGCTAGCAAGAGTAACAAAGGTCAGATCGACTCCGAAGAGGATTCCAATATCAAGACTAAGTCATCGTACAAGCATCCATATGAGGCTCCAAGCCTAGAACAACCCAATCTCAAGTCGCCACAAAGACACAACCCTCTGGTAACGCATCAGAGCCGTAGAGATAGGGAGAGAAAGCAGAAGATCTACAAAGTTGCGCAAATGCCTAAACTAAGGCTCATACTATCAGACTCAAGTCTGCTATTCCAGTCTACAAGGATCTAGTCCATCTAAAATGACGTCGGAGATGATAACAAGACTACAAGGCTCGCGAGTCTAAGACAACAATAGTTTATCCTAGACTAAGGCCAAACATGCTCCAGATAACAAGTAACAATGCAAGTAATTCACAACAACATGTGATAACAACACACATATAACTCCAACTAAATTCACTTTTAAATAGTAAAGGTGTGTAATGTTGGATTCGAAAGTGACTAGGACGCCATGTAAAAGTTTACAATTGCAAATCATATGGTGATAAATTGGATGAAAAAAACTTATACTAAAAACATAATATTATTATATGAAAACTAACCTAAAATAAAAGTATTAAAAACGTTGAGAGAATAAATCTCTCCATAAACAAGACTCTCTAAATGACTACATTGTGAGTTTTATTGTGTTCTGCTATGAGAATATGAATCTTCAATTTATAGATCTCCAAACTTTTCTTCTAAGGAAAGAATAAACCAACATGTAATATGATAAGAAAATCAGGGCAAAACCCTAACATGTAATAAATCACCATAATAGTTTAAGCGTGTAACTAATTTTTCGGAACAAGTTATAGGAAATCTATGTATTTTCCTAAAAAAATTGAGATTGTCTTTCATATAAATTTCACTTAAAAAAAACTGAATATTTGTGAAAAACATTACTTCATTTGAGACACTCACAAATAAAATTTCAGGTACAAATTTTTTATTTAAAATTGATGTTAGCATGGATAAAATTATAAAATTAATATTGATTTACAAATAATATGTGTCTAAATTAAATCTCTTTATAACTCAAACAATAATTCTTAATATATACATATAATGTACATTTTATGTTTTGTAATATAAATTTTATAATAAAGATATTAGATAAATGTACAACACACGTTAAGTAATATTGTATTAAAAGCACAAAACTCTTAAGTGAAATATCGTTTCACATTTTTAAAATAGATCAAGTTCACACTAGACAAAAAAAAGTCATTAACATCCTAATTTAAAATAGATTAAGATTCTACCTTTCAAAAAGTAATTATTGGTGAATAAAATTGTACTTATAATTCAGAATAATTTTATAAATAGAACTTTTAAATATAATTATTCATTTAAATTAGGTTCCACTTTCGTAGTTTTAAACTTTGGTGGCATAATAATTTTTTAACCAAATATAAAGTTACAAATAAATGATGTGTTTAGTCAAATCAAGTCAATAACAAATTAAATACGATTTCTTAACTACTAATCTTTGAAACAATAAACAAGATATCTTCGTATCACAATGCAACTTCGTTCGTACTGTTAATCTTCATATTAAATATTAATTATCTTTTTATAGTATAGTAATGATACTTTTATAATCTATCTTTTATGCTATGATAGTATAAAAGTGTGAAATTTTACAATAAATTTTCATGTTACTTTTTAGGAAAAATTGTCAAATATGTATTCCTACAAATTATTTAAAATGAGTCAATTTTATACCTTATTATGTTTTTTGCTAAAAAATGTCCTTACCTTTACATTTTTTGCACAAATACCCTCCCAACTAGCACAATAACTCAAAAAACACACTTTCTAAAAAACCATTGCTCCAAAAAAGAAAAGAAAAAGGATCAATATCTTTTAATTTTTTGAGGGGGAGGGGAGATTGAATGTGTCAGACATATAATAACATAATCATAAGAAAATAAATAAACATATAATTAAAAAAAAATTGGATCATTGTTTTTTTTCTAATTATCTTTTACTTTCCTTTGAATTTAATTCTAAATGTTATTTAAAATGAGTTGATTTTAAATAAGTACAAAAAAAATCAAAACATTAATAAAATTAAAAATAAAGGACACTTTTTCAAAAAAATTATTATTATCTTTTTTTAAAAATACACATAATTTTTTTAAAATTAAATAAATAAGAAATTAATGAAAGAGTAAAAAAAAAGTTAAAAGAAGAATTAAATATTTCACAAAGAAAGAAAAAGGAAAAATTCTTTTGGACAGAATTGGGCCAAAATGGTAAAATAACATATTTCACACTATGATATTTTACCTTTTTGAATATTTTTACCTATTTAACTTAATACCTTTTAATTAAAAAATAAAAAAAATTAGTTTATTTTAAAATAAAAAGAATATTCTAGATTTTTTAAATTTCTGGCCAAATTCTGATAAAATTTTCTGGGCATTTTGCATTACCGAAAGAAAAAATTAATTCAATATATGTAAGTTTTAATGTTAGCAAGTATGTGTATCAAGTTTTAATCTCACTTCTCAGCACTCGAGAGCCGAGAGTATATTTATTATGCTTTCAAATACTATCTTTGTCCACAGTTAAGTGTTATAAATTTTTTTTATAAAGTCAAATTATAAAAATTCTGACTAATATTTTAGATGAATTCTTTTAATCATATCAATATGCTAAAAATTGTAATTTATAGTACTTTTTATATAATTTTTAAATATCTAATTTTTTTGTTTAAAATATCAAATGACTGTAATTGTTGACTCCAAATATCTACATGATTAATAGATGTGAATAAACTGAGAATTTAAATTTTAACAAACTCTTAAAATGAGTAAAAAGGAAAATTTGATTACTCCCTCCATTTCAGAATAATTAATTGTTGAGATACTTTTCATATTTTAAATTAATTTAATTGTTCAAGGTTTAACACTGTTTTTAGAGTATTCTTCCATATTTATCCTTTATTTAGATTTTTTATGTGATAAATTCAAGAAACTTTAATTACTTTGAATTATTTTCTATGTAATGAGTTCAAAACATTTTTGAATTAAATTAGTTATTATGATTAATGTTTAGTTATTCTAAAGATTAATTTAACAATAATTAATAAGAATAAAAATGAAAAGTAATATCTAATTGAGCAACTTACAAAAATGACTATATTTATAGGGTTATTGACGCTCAATAGCTATAAGTATGTTATTTATAAAAAAATGACTACAATTTATATCTTTTTCTAGCTGTATTTCTTTATATGTTTTTATTTTTCAATTTATACACTAATACAATTTTAATTACAATGAACTAAATAAGGAACATGTATTAATTGTGTAGCATATGAATACTTTGAATTCAAATTGGTATCTCTAATTATAAGACTTAAAGTATTAATATATCAAGGATACAAGTATTTATAAAAACTTAATGTATTAATATATCAAACAAGGTAAAGTATGACAATTAACATATGAACACGAAAATTTGAAAAATGAATACATTGTTGTTATTCAAAAAAAATGAATACAATATAGTATATATATGCATACATTGTTGTTAAACAAAAGATGGATACATTGGACAACATAGAAACAAGAAAAATGGAAAATAATAGAATGTGTAGGTATCAAAGTGTGTAAGTATTCACTTTTATAAAAAAATTGATAAATCCAACAAACGTCAATCTCTTTTTGGTCAAGTTTTTTCTGTAATACTTGAGGTTTGGTGTTAACTCATGTATTTGTTTATAAAAATATAGTATTAATGTATTCAATTATACTTGTATTGCCTAATCAATCTTGTAAATTGGATAGATTACTTATGTATCCAGATATACTTGTATGCACAAATCACAATTTCAACTTGTGTTACTATTACAATACTAGTATCTATGTATATAAGTATTCTACTATATACAAATTTGACAATCACACAAACTTCAATCTCTTTTTGCTCATGTTCTTCCTTTTTTTTTTTGTATAACTATAACCATTGTAATGGAGAAAACAAAACAATTCTTCAATCGAACCCTTATAAAAATAGATGAAAATATAGATGGATACAA
>JAJOOH010072699.1:0-33067 GCA_029582605.1 Solanum gracilifrons
AAAATATAGGACTATTGAAAAAATGAGGTGTGTTAATATATTGGTTTAATTTGAAACCATAATAAATACAATCTGTTAAAGGAGAATTTTGGTGAACTAACGTTAAAATAGGAACGAAAATTGATAAACATATAGGGACATAATAATGGTTGTATGTAGGGATCATATGTATGCATTATATACCAACCTAAAATAATAAATTTGAAAAAAACTACTTAAAGTTAAAATCGTGGTTTGAATGATACCAGAAAAAAACCCACTCTGTTAATGTAAAAAAATTGATTTACTTATAATAAAAACTACACAAAATTTGATAAACTTAATGGTATATATAGCAAATTAAAACATTGAATGAAAACAAATAGCACAAATAAAACATATTTGGTATAATATTTGAGTAATGCTAAAACCAATTGCATAATAATGGTTGTATAAAGTAATTCAAATGTTTGAATTATATAGCAACCTATAACGGTGAATTGTAAAAAAACTATAAAAGGTTAATATTTTTATTTGGACTGTTACCAGAATTAACATATTATGTTCAAGTAAAAAAATTGTTAGGCGTTAGAAATTATGGTAAGGTTTAAGAAATATGGATGAATAAAACTAAAGAGTTATCTCAATATACCACTGAAAAAAAGAATCCTAATATATCTTGAAAATAACTCAGTTATTGATAATTGTACTAATTTTTTTGGTATCATAAAAATCTTTAAATAAAAGGAATAAATCAATATGGACAGAAAAAATGACTACAAAACGTAAAAAGGAAAATAAAAAAATAATGAAACGTGTGAAAAGAGATTTGTAATATTTCTTGGAACTATACCTTAATTATAGTACTGTAACAACTTAATTGGTACCACAAATCTTTATATAAAAGGAATCCCAATAAATTACTACAAAACATAAAAAAGGAAATAAAAAAGAATAAACAAACGTGTGGATGAGGTTGTTTAATGAGAGAGAATATATGATAAAATTAAATACCTATTTACACTCCACATAATATGGCACAAACTACTAAGAGTCAGAGAGAGAAAATCCGGTAATTTTTTTTTTAAGTAAAATAAAAAATTAAATATTTTTTTATGTATGTAGTTTAAAAACTTAGTTTGTAATTAAATATACGTATACTGGTATTTTGTTAATAGAAGTCTTAAGTAGTATACTTTTGTAATTTATTCTTATTATTATCATATTGTTAGAATTTAGGACAGGTGGAAGATGGGCCTACAGCCCAAAGAAACAAAAAAAAAATATTCAATTTAGTTTAGGGCAGGTACAAAGGTGGCGAAAATTGGGCCAAAGGCCCAAAACGAAAATAGGCCCAAGTGCTGGCCCAGGCGAACAGATCCAGACTTGGGCCCAAATTTTCTTTCCCTATTTACTTGGCTGATGTTATGTGCTTATTTGTTAAAAATTAATATTAAGGTTTCAAAACTTCAAATCTCCAAAAGACATCCATTTTAAATTAATTACTTAACTAAATTATTCATCTTTACTTTGACTTTAAAATAAATAAATAAATAAATAAGCTTACAAAATACTTCACTTAAATAACATTGCAAATATTTTCAATTTCTCCCTTGAAATGGTCCTAATTATAAAATAGTCTAGTTTTGTGATTCAAGCTAAGTTAAAATTATTTTAGCCAAAATAATTAATTGTTGGATAACCGCATTAGCGGATATTCTAGGTGCCTTAAAAACCTTCCTAGAATATTAATAGGAACCTCGAACCCCTCTTTAAATATTTTCAACTGATTTCCTGTTTTTATCGTTTGAAAAAAATCAGTTTTCTTAATTTTTCTTAAAAAATTAAGTGGCGACTCTTAAAACCAATCTAGTCCAAATATATTTTCCTAAAATAAAACAAATTAATCAAACACAAATTGCTTTTTATCAAAAACACTTTTTCGAAAAGCTATTTTTTAAAAAGGCTTTTAAAAATAAGCAGCTTTTAATAGCAGTGCCAAACAAACTCTTAATCAGTTAAGCATTGAAATTCTTCTAATATAATCCGATCCAACATGCAAATTAACCACAAAAACTACATTTCAGCATCATAAAAAGAGAGAATCACAGATCTCCGCATATATACTTCAAATCACTCTCAGTGTAACACTAATCATTCTAGAATAACCATGACCACATATAAGCATTTATCTTGAATCGCTTTGTGACTTTATACACTCCAAAAAGAATAAATAAGCGTTCAAATGGAAAAATTACAATAGAATTAAGCTTTAAAATGAAGAATTCACTCGCGAAAATAATGAATAAATATTTTTGTAGAAATAATCCATTAAAAAATTCATACTTCCTTATACTATTCATAAAGCTTGAAAGATGACATTTCTTAATAGTCATTTCTTAATATATTTTTCAACGAATTGGGTTCATATGAATCCACTTGATCCTCTGTAGGTCCGCCCCCGGCTAGGGGTGTACATAGGTCGGTTTGGTTTGGTTTTTCATTAAAAAAAAACTAAATCAATTATGTCGATTTATTAAATCTAAAAATCAAATCAAACCACATAAAGTCGTGTTTTTCGATTTCGGCTTTAGTCGGGTTTTTTTTTTCGATCTTTCAATTTTTTACAACTATACAGTGTAACTAAAATTCTTCTTCGTACTTTATATATATATATAATGTCGATTTGATTTATGTTCAATTTTACATTTTTTCTTTTAATATCAAGTCAAACCAAATCAAAAATGTCGATATTTTTTTTCAACGCCAAACCAACCAAAGCAAACCACAATTCAATTTTTTTTTGATTTAATTTTATTCGTCGATTCGATTTTACTTATACACTCCTCCTGATTATGGCAATTATACACCTCATAGACTAAACTACCCGCTCGATCTATCGTGAATTGTGCTTGATTATTCTATTCTTCTTGGTTGGTTGCAATGCTGCAAAATGAAGAGAAAAAAAAGATTAAAAAATCATCTCTTCGTTGTTTTATATATTTTATATTATATAACTAGATACAAGAGCTCGTTATATATATAATAAATTAAGTACCATTTTTGTATTTAACATACTGATCTTCTTCAGATTCATCCACGTTATTAATTTATTATCCTTATAAATAACAACTTGTCTGCACCTTCTTCTTTAAAAAAATATCGTCTGTTTGATGCATTATTCATTTTAATATTACATTTCAATTTATTTGAATTAGTTTGATTTGACTTTTACATACAAAAAAAAAAATTCTCGAATAATATTTTCAAAGGGATTGCAAATGGATCAGTCGATTCACCAATAGTTCTAAAATGACTAAGCCTACATTACATGCAATGCAATAATACCTAAAATTATTACAGAAAAAATATATAAATGATCATTGGGCCATGCGGGTTCGCCATAGTAATTATGACCCATACCCTTAGCCAATTTAGCTATTAATATAGGATCATTCAAGTCAATTATTTTTTTGGTTATAGGGATAGGTGAATTTTTATAGATCTATCCCCAAGGGAACGGGATATGATAATTTTTAATCATCCAGTTCAAGAGAATAAAAGACATGGAGTTTAAGAAATAAATAAAGATTTTTGAAATTTTGTTGTCTAAAATGAGTAATAGATATTTGTGTGGTTAGAAATTATTTGTAAAATAAACAATTTAAAGTTAAATTGTACTAATTAACTATAGAAATATGTCATTCTATTTATGGCGAAATAAAAAAAAAGTAAATCGTATTAAATTGAGATATAACTTAGAGGTAGTATTTTTTTTTTTCTGAAATAGAAATTCGGTGTTATTTCCTTTCACGTTCTTTTTCCTTCCTTCGCGGTTCACCGTATTCCTAATTTCCTACCGTACAGTTTGTCTAGTGGATTGTCGATTTGCTTACAACGTCACACATAAAAAATTTAAATAGACAATATTTGTGGATCCGGTTCCCCTCCAATCTCCATTATTCATTCCTTTTATTTCGTTAAGTGCACGTGTGCACGTCTAGATGAGAGATATGTGTCTTATTTAAAGTTTAAAGGTCAAGATTAATAAATATCATAACCATAGTTAAATCAACTAATTTTAAAAAAACTACTCACTAAATTTAGTAAGTAAAAATTACAATACATTCCATATAAAATTTAATATTTATTTATATCAATAATTTCATCTTAAATTTTTACTATTTGATATTTATTAATATCATATTTTATCTTATAATAAATATATTTCGTAAAACACTGTCCACCCATTGGTAAAATTTAATTCTTACTAGAATCTGCCGAACAAATTAAAAGAAACAAAAAAAAGAGAAAAGAGAAAGTAAAGAAGAAGCTGCAAATGTGTTTTGAGTAATTAAAATTCTTCTTCGTACTTTATATCCAGAGCAATTTTCACATTTAGCAAACATAAAAATCATATTTATATGTTATATCTATAGTTTGTATAATTGAGCTCCATAACAAATTTTATGTTTGCTATGGAGTTTTTCATTTGTATAATTCGCTAGATACATTCAATTTTATACAAATTGTTCAGTTTTGTATAAAGTCATTTATACATTGTAATTTGTATAATAAGATCAGTATTGATATAATTATAAGTGTATAAGACGAAAATATATGTATTTGTATTTGTATATACACTTTTCTCTCGCTTTCTACAAATACAAACACATTTTATATATTTTATACCGAAATGTATAAAATGGCTAATTGTGTATAACGAAAATGACTAATTATCTACCGAATCAAATGACAAACAAATGAGATGTTTGCTGCGAATTATAAATGAAATAAACTATGCTATTTCATCTAGTTTGAATTAATAGTTTGTTATTTCATACAATTTTCCCTATATCCTATATCCTGAGAAGAAAATACATATGGAAATAGCAAAAACTGATTTTCAAAAGCTATTAACTAATATGATGAGAATTTTTTTATATTTTTACAGTTAAATATAAAAATATAAGATGAAATTAATGATATTAATAAATATCAAATTTGTATGAAATATATTGTAATTCTTAAAAAATTTGGTTAATAATTTTCTAAAATTAGTTGATTTAACTATAGTTATGATATTTGTTAATATTGACTTTTAAACTTTAGGAAATGAGTAATGGAGGGAAGCTGAATCCAATATTCGATAATTATAATAAATTCACTTTGGTTGGAGTTGCTTTATAAACACACATACGTAAACATTGAAAATGAAAACGGTGTAGAAGCTCATATAGAAATTTCAACTCTGATTAGAATTTGGAAGAAAAAAATATAATAATGGAAAGCTGGTTTATCATTGTCGCTACTCTTTGTATGGCTATTTTGTTGAAATTTCTAATTAATACTACTATCATCTCCCCTAACTCCAGTTCCAAGAAGAAACTCCCGCCAGGACCCTACAGTTTTCCGGTGATCGGTGGCGTACTATGGGCGATAAAGATCTTCATCAACATGGAATCCATACTCCGTGACCTCAAGGCTAAGTATGGTCCTCTGATCACCATCAATATCGGGTCTCGTCCCAACATATACGTAGCTAGCCACTCCTTAGCCTACCAAGCTTTAGTCCAGAAAGGTGCTGTTTTCTCCGACCGACAAAGGGCTTTACCCACCCATGCTATCCTCAGTAGTAACCAGCGCAGCATCAGCTCCGCCCCTTACGGCCCTATATGGCGTCTCCTCCGTCGAAACTTGACTTCGGAAATGCTCAATCCTTCTCGCATCAAGTCCTATTCCAAGGCCAGATCGTGGGTACTGGGTATCCTTCTTCAAAACCTCCGTCACGCCCAAGTCGATTCTGTGAAGTTAATTGATCATTTTCAGTATGCTATGTTCTGTCTACTTGTATTGATGTGTTTTGGGGATAAGCTTGAGGAATCTCAAATCAAAGATATTGAGAATATACAGCGTAAGTATATCGTGAATTACCGACGATTCTATATACTCAATTTCTTTCCTAGACTTGGGAAAATAATATTTAGGAATCGCTGGAAGGAACTCGTTGAACTACGACGAGAGCAAGAGAGTATCATCATTCCTTTGATTGAAGCACGAAACAGGAATAAAGAACAAAAGACGGAGCAAAGTGATGAATTTGTGGTGGCTTATGTGGATACACTGTTGAATTTAGAGTTGCCAGAGGAGAAGAGGAACCTCAATCTTGGAGAAATGGTAACTCTCTGCCGTGAATTTCTAAGCGCCGGAACTGATACTACGTCCACTGCCTTACAGTGGATTATGGCCAACTTGGTCAAAAACCCTTCCATTCAGGAGAAACTATACCGAGAAATTGCGAGTGTAGTGGGAGAAAAACAGAGTACAGATGAAGAGGTGGTGAAGGAGGAAGATTTGCAGAAAATGCCCTACTTGAAAGCAGTGATATTGGAAGGTCTTAGGCGGCACCCACCCAGTCACGTTCTGTTCCCACACACAGTAACGGAGGAAGTAGAACTGAATGGTTACGTTGTCCCAAAGAATGCCACCATCAATTTCATGGTTGCAGACATGGGATTGGACCCAAATGTATGGGAGGATCCGATGGAGTTTAAGCCAGAGAGGTTCTTAGTTGAAGGATCAGATAAGGGAGCTGATTTTGATATAACAGGAAGTAAAGAGATCAAGATGATGCCATTCGGTGCAGGGAGGAGAATGTGTCCTGCCTATGCGTTGGCAATGCTTCACTTGAAATACTTTGTGGCTAATTTGGTTTGGCAATTTCAATGGGATCCTGTCGAAGGAGACGATGTTGATCTCTCGGAGAAGGTAGAATTCACTAGTGTGATGAAAAATCCGCTACGAGCTCGTATTTGCCCCAGAGTCAACTCTATTTGAATTTGGTAATTGCTTTTTTGTTTGCCTACTTCTCTGTTGATGGACTTCCCTCCCACACGGGAATTTAAGAAGGAAAATGATGGTTAATGTCCTGTTGAATATAAGCTTGTTTGAATTGTTGTTACGTACGAAATTTGTATTGTTATTGTTAAAATCTATTGATACAAAGAGATACATTACATTTATGTAATGATTAATTTGACGTTGTTGTATATTATGGAAGACGCTTCTCTCCACTCTCCAGTATAACTTTCGGTTCGTCTAATTCTATGCTAATATAACTACATCAGTCTGTTTTCAATTTTAATGATGAAAGAGAGTGGAGAGAAGCGTTTTCCATAATATACAACGTCAAATTAATAGTTAAAGAGAATACCCCCTCTAAACCACAGTTAAACCCATTAATTATCTATTACTATATTCTTTCCTTATTGGTGGTAACCGTAATTTAGGGGGTAATCCAGTTAAATGATTATAACCATAGTTAGCTCAACTAATTTTAGAAAACTACTCTCTAAATTTGGTAAGAATTACAATATATCCCATACAAAATTTGATATTTATTAATATCATTAATTTCATCTTATATTTTTATATTTAATAGAGATGTTTATGAATTAATTTGGATTGATTTTTAGGATTCGGCTCCTCTCCATTTTGTCAAGTGCACGTCTAGATTAGAGACATGTGTCATATTTAAAGTTTAAAGGTCAAGATTACATTATATTAACAAATATCATAATCATAGTTAAGTCAACTAATTTTAGAAAACTATTCTCCAAATTTGGTAATAATTAGTACAATATATTCCATACAATATTTGATATTTATTAATATCTTTAATTTCATCTTATATTTTTAATTTACAATTTAATATATAAATACAAAAATATAATATAAAATTAATGATAATAACTCAAAAGTCACTCAACTATTGATATTTTACTTAGAAAATCACTCAAGTATTAACATTTCACTTAAAAAGTCACCAATCAATTTAAATGTTTTTTTTTTCATTAAATTTTGTTGAAATCTAATTTTTTTTTAAACTACTTTTATAAGAAATAAGAAGATATCTATTTTATTTATCTTACTAATCCACTCCAATTATTTAATTATATATATATATATATATTTTGAAAAACGTACTGTAGCAATAGACAAAAAAAAATCATTTTCCGTTTTAGCAATTGTTAAGTAGAATTAAATAAGCTAAAAAATGATCCAAAAAAGGAGAACATTGGAATTGATAGAAGTAATTAAGATGTAATCAAAAGAACACACAATAGCTATCCTTTATCATTTAAAACTAATTGGTTTAAAACTAAAAATTTACAATTTAATAGTTAAATAGAAAAAATATAGTATGAAATTAATGATATTAATAAATATCATATTTTGTATAGAATATATTGTAATCCTTATCAAATTTGGAGAGTAGTTTTCTAAAATTAGTTGACTTAACTGTGGTTATGATATTTGTTAATATAATATAATTTTGGCCTTTAAACTTTAAATATGACACATGTCTCTAATCTAGACGTGCACTTGATAAAATGGAGGGAAGGGGTAATGGAGGAGAGCCGGATCCTATTTTTTATTAAAAGAAAACCAAATAAATTTCGTAGTTTTTAATTTTTTCTTGAATAAAATAAAATGAAAAAGTCTTTGGTTTAATTTTCAATTTATGATTAGCTTATAACAAATTGATAATAGTAAGATAACATAGACATGAAATAACCATTAACAACTTCAAATGAGCACAAGAAAACCCACACAAAGTTCACAGCAAAGCTACTTACTGATCATTAGAGCTACACGGCATATCAAAGATCAATGAGAGTCTTTGATGAATTTACCCTTTGTGGCTCCAAATTCCACTCGCTAACGAGTTGCTTCTTTTGATTACTAGCAACAATCTAAAGTCAACCAATCATACTATCAATTGGTTTTTGATTTGGTTTTATTTGATTTTTCAGCAAATCGTGAAACAATGTTATGGAAGATGAAAATAAAAAGAAGCAATTACGAAATTCAAACAGAGTTAACTCTAGAATAGATACGAGCTCGTAGTGGATTCTTTATCACAGTGGCGAATTCTTGCTTCTCCGAGAGATCAACATCATCTCCTTCCACAGGATTCCATTGAAAATTCCAAATCAAATTAGCGACAAAGTATTCCAAGTGAAGCATAGCCAATGCAAAGGCAGGACATATTCTCCTCCCTGCCCCAAATGGCATCATCTTGATCTCTTTACTTCCTGTTATATCGAAATCAACTCCCTTATCTGGTCCTTCCACTAAGAACCTCTCTGGCCTAAACTCCATTGGATCCTCCCATACATTTGGGTCTAAACCCATCTCCCCAACCATGAAATTGATGGTGGTATCCTTTGGAATGACGTAGCCGTTCAGTTCAACTTCCTCCGTTGCTGTGTGTGGCAGCACAAAGTGACCGGGTGGGTTACGCCTAAGACCTTCTAATATCACTGCTTTCAAGTAGGGTATTTTCTGCAAATCTTCCTCTTTCACCGCCTCTTCATCTGTCAACTTGCTCTGTTTTTCTCCCACTACACTGGCAATTTCTCGGTATAGTTTTTCCTGAATGGAAGGGTTTTTGACCAAGTGGGCCATAATCCACTGTAAGGCAGTGGACGTCGTATCAGCTCCGGCGCTTAGGAATTCACTGCAGAGGGCTACGATTTCTCCAACATTGAGGTTCCTTTTTTCCTCTGGCAATTCCAAATTCAACAGCGTATCCACATAAGCCACTACTAACTCATCACCGTGCTCGGTCTTTTGTTCTTTGGCCCTGCGTCGAGCTTCAATCAAAGGAATGATGATATTCCTTTGCTCTCGTTGTAGTTCAATGAGTTCCTTCCAGCGATTTCTAAATATTATTTTTCCAACTCTGGGAAAGAAGTTTAGTATATGTTTGTATCGTCGGAAACCCAGGACCAAGTTATTTTGCATAGTTTCAATTTGCTTGATTTGAGGTTCCTCAAGTTTATCCCCAAAACACATCAATACAAGAAGACAGAACATAGCATACTGAAAATGATCAATTAACTTCACGGAATCGACTTGGGCGTGACGGATCTGTTGAAGGAGGATACCCAGCACCCACGATCTGGCATTGGAATAGGACTTGAAGCGAGAAGGATGGAGTATTTCTGAAGTCAAGTTTCGACGGAGAAGACGCCATATTGGGCCGTAAGAGGCAGAGCTGATGATGTACTGGTTACTAGATTCAGCCGTTGGCCGGTCGGAGAAAATAGAGCCTTGCTGGACTAAAGCTTGGTAGGCTAAAGAGTGACTTCCTACGTATATGGTAGGACGAGACCCAATATTGAGGGTTATCAGAGGACCATACTTAGCCTTGAGTACATGGAGTGTGGGTTCCAATTTGGCGGTGGACCATAATAAGCTTCCGATCACCGGAAAAATGTAGGGTCCCGGTGGGAGTTTCTTCTTGGATTTGGAGTTAGCAGAGATGAAAAATACAAGATTAAAGAGGGATTTGAGCAAGAAAGATATGCAAAGAGTAAGGAGTAGTATGAAAATCCAGTTCTCCATTACTCTATTTCAATTGCACAAAGAGATTGTTTTCATTTCCATGCGAGTGATTTTAGAAACAAAGGAGAATCATCTGTAGAGATTCTGTGGCTGAAAAGATAGGCTTAACTCATACAGTCTCCTGTCCACATATTTCAGTTGGACATTTTAACTAAGTTTTGTACCTATTGAACATATCTAATACTTCAAATTATACCTATTTGACATATTTTGGACAATCAGCCAAAAATATTGAGTGTGTGAGATATATTCGCTATGACATGACACTATAACAAATTAAATTATGACATGTATCAGTTGGATCAAAAAAAATTATTTAAAAATATAATTTAATATGAGTGAAGAAAAATATTTTAAATAATAAAAAATAAAATAAATTTTTGTAATCCCTGCACAATTCCCCCACTCACCAGACCTTTCCCCTGCTACCCATGGCCAGCCCCTCACCGTCTCTTTCTCTTTTTTGTTTTCTGTTCTTCTTTACCATAGATTAACAATGGCAAATCGTTTAGATTCAAAAAAAAAAAATTAATTTTTTTTTTAATAGTTACCATTGTTATCAACCATCCAAGTTCTTCCCTGCTACCTATCAGAACACTACTATTTTTTATTTTTTTTTCTAATTTTCTAAATCAACAATGACAAATATAGATTCAATGGTGATAGAAAAGGTGAAGTGACTGTAGAAATAATAATAAGAAGAAAAGGAATACAACATTGAAGAAAAAAAAACACGATCAAGTGTCGATGTTAATGGTAGAGGTGATGGTAATTGTTGCTTAAAAGAAGAGGAAGAAATGGATGTATTGGCTGCGATAATAATAAATCTGAAAAAATAAACTGATAATGATGGTAAAGGAGGAGAAAAAAATGAGGAAGAAGAAGAGAAGGGTGTTAATGGCAACAATGGCAGATGTGAGTGGTTAGGTGGAGAGGTGATGGCAACAAGTCCAATGAAGAAGAATTTTTTTTTTAAGTTTTAAAAAAGTCTAATTTTATTTTTTCACGCGCTTATTATTCGTGAATCACACCCAAAATGTCACCCAAGTAATAAATGCTCAATTGGTATCAATTCGAATTACTAGAAATGTTCAATAGGTATAAGGCTTAGTTGAGGTGTTCAAGTAAAATATGCGGACAACTTTAAGAGGCTGTGTATGACTTAAGCCGAAAAGATACAACGGAAATCACATGTGAAAATCAATATCATTAACACTTTGTTCGAACTTGATACGTATTGTTTCACAATGTATCACATTGTACTATATTAGTTTAATGAAATAATGTTTGAATAGATTATATTATTTTTCATTGTTACGTAATGTCATATTCTACAATTTAAATAATAAATCTACAAGAATAGAGCTTAGTCAAGAAAAAGTAAGAAAAAGAATAAAATAAGATCGTTAGTAAATAATATGTAATCAAAGACAAACCGAGAAAAATATATTAAAATAATAATCAGATCACACTAATCAATCGTTATACAAAATGAATTTTTTTATTACTACTTAACGATAAATTTAAATGACACAATGTAATAAAATTAAGTAAAGAATCACAATAGATATAATATTTTACTACTGTATATAAGTGGCTAGAAGCACACGGTTATTTGGACGACATGTGCGCTTCTAGCTATTAACATTTCTTTCGAGGACTGTTTGGCTATTTACTATATAATTTTACTACTTTTTATCATGCTTCTATTGTTTGTACAATTTGCTTAGAAAATGTGTAGTTCAAGAATTTTTTTTCTCTAATTTCTATTAGGTGAAATAGTTTCGTGGGTCTTTATACTTGACTCGAATTGTAAATCGGTTCCTTCTACTTCACAAAGTTTCAATTACACACTAAAATTGAGACCACTAAAATTCAAACAAAATAAAAATTTTAAACTCTTCTGTCAGCATGTGTTCCTCACTCAATCTAATATGAATGACACATCATATCCACGTAAATAAAAAGGCACGTCACATTCATCTCATTAATTTAATGGACACGTGATATGTTTTATATATTTATTTTATTTAACAAATAAGTACTTTAAAAAAATGATTGTCACCTTTGTTTGCAAGAACTCTAACCCCAACAAGTTCATTAATAGCTCCATTTGAGCTTACAATTTCATAAAAAATGATACTCTCTCCGTTGAAAAAAAAATGACCTAATTTGATTTGAAACGGAGTTTAAGAAAAGAAAAATGGCTAGAAGCACATTGTTGTTTGAACGACATGTGCGCTTCTAGCTATTAACGTTTCTTTCAAAGACAATTTGGTTATTTACTATATAATTTTACTTTTTATTATGCTTCTATTGTTTGTACAATTTGCTTAGAAAATGTGTAGTTCAAGAATTTTTTCTCTAATTTCTATTAGGCGAAATAGTTTGGTGGGTCCTTATACTCGATTCGAATTGTAACTCAATCCCTTCCACTTCACAAAGTTTCAATCAAGCACTTAAACTCAAACAAAATATTCTCTTTGTCTCAATTTATGTGACTTACTTTCCTTTTTAGTCCGTCTCAAAAAGAATGACACATTTCTATATTAAGTAACAATTTAACTATAAAATGTCTATTTTACCTTTAATGAAATGACTTACATCCACACAGATTTCTGTCATTCATTTTGGATCATGAGTTTTAAAAAACTCTTTCTTTCTTAAACTCTATGTTAAGTCAAACTATCTCACATAAAATGGGACGGAGGGAGTACAAATCTTATAACCTTCTGTCAGCATGTGTTCCTCACTCAACCTGACATGCATAATTGTTGGTCAACAACCTACTAAATCTATACCTTTTCACTACTCGTACATGCTTGACGGAGTTAAGCTATATTGATGGGATCTTTTTTTCTCAATCAATCACATTATATCCACGTAAAAAAAAAGCAACATCCATCTCATTAGGTCACAATGATATTTTTTATATATTTATTTTATTTAACAAATAAGTAGTTTAAAGAAATGATTGTTATCTTGTTCTCAAGAACTCTAACCTCAACCAGTCCATTAATAGCTCCATTTGAGCTTACAATCTCATAAAAAATGATACTAATGTTTATAGAAGAAAGCACTCAAATAATACTACTCCTAACACTAAACTTGACACCAAAAGGCTTAAAATTGAAAGAAAAGTCCGAACTTGAAAGAAGGAAAGATCAAGAAATAGTAAAAAATTCAAAATTGTATTTACAATTCAAAAAGAGAGATAAAAAATTGTTCTTTTTTTTTTTTTAAAAAAATTGCTTGTAAAAAGTTACTCCCTCCATCCATTTTTAATTGTCAGGTATATTAAAAATAGTTATCCCAAATTCATTGTCAATTTGAACAATTAAGAATCAATTAATCACTTTTTTTCAATTCTACCCTTAATAAATTAGCTATTGTTTTAAAAAAGTACTGACCATAATAATTGATAATAAGGTTATATTAGTCAAATTACACCACTTATTAATTTATTTTTTCTTAAGGGTTATGCATGATTTTATCCTGACAATTAAAAGTGGACAGAGACAGTAAATAAAAAAGTATTAGTAGCAAGGAAATAGGCTAGCAGACTTTCTAGCAAAGGAAGGAAGCTTATTAGAATTAAATAATGATGCTCATATCCTATCCTGGTAGCAACCAGACCTATTTTGCAAGCCGATAAGGATGGAGAGGCAACTACTAAAATAACTTCACTATCTACTTGTACCAAGCTAGCAATGCTTGGAATCTGAATATTATCTCTAATGATGTCACTATTATTGATGCTAATACTACAACTACTGGAGAAGCTAACTCTATGGCTACTAATACTACTGTGATGTTTTGATTATATATAAGGTACACTTTTCCACCAAAAAAAAAAAAAAACAATAACCCTTCTTCAATATGCATTCTCGTTTCGATCTAACTTTTAATTTGGAGTTCTTTTTCTTCGTTTTTAATTATTTTTGTTGTTAGGTTTTTGATAAATACATTGTATTCATTTGAAAATGAGGGAAAGTGAAACAATTTAAGTTTGATTGAGAATTTACACATGATCTTCAAATTTTTGAAATGTAATTTATGTAAGTATTATAACTCAAAATAATTGACAATTGAAAATATTTAAAATATATATATATATAAAAAATGAACATATTTGAATCTTAAAATTTAAAAAATATCACATAAATTGATAATGACAAGAATAAGTGATATAGCATATGGGAGACCTGCTAGTTTCAAAAAGGAAGAAAGGGATTTACCTTTTCTTTTTCTTTTTTGGCTTTTGTCTTCTATGTAGGTAATTTTCTTATTTTTTTATTTAATTTTTGTAGTAACTTTTTAAATTAATTCACTCTTATTTTGTGTGTGTAATACATATTTTTTCAATTCAGCTAAATTAATGTCACATAAATTCGATCAATGGTCAAAAGAGGCTAAAGTTTCTATTTTGTTCTAGTTTAAGTGTGTAGTTAAATTTTTATGTAGCAAAAGGGTTAGTATAAAATTCTAATCAAATATAAGTACAACTAGATCATTTTGCCTTCCTATTATGTCTTTATGTTAATAATGTATTTGGTTTCACTACTTTTTCAGATTGTTATTTATTTATTTGTTCCTTCTTTGCACCTTTTTACAGTAAATCAAAGAGGAAACTATATAAATCTTACTAGGTTAGATCCTAATAATTAGGATTTACGATAGTTTTGAATATTACTTCCTCTATCATATCTCGTTCTTTGGATACATGTAACTTAACTCTATAGATATATGTATCCGACAAATTTAATAAGCGAGATACATGTCTTATTCGTTTAGATTAAATGGTTATAACTAATTTCCTTAATTAAAGAAGTAATTGACTACTCTAATAGATTTTCAATATCCTAGCATATCAACTATATCAATTTTTTCAAAAATATTGATTTCATAAAATCATAATAATTGTAAACTTCATCTTTTTGATAGTAAATCATATTTATTTCTTTCGTTAATTACACGTATCTATAAGTCTATCTCCTAATGTATATTATTATTTATATAATATATATAACTATTTATCTGAGATGTATCTTACTTACAATAATAGTGATGCATGTATCTAAGGAATTTTTTTAGAATGATTTCTATAAGTACATTTATATCTATTATACATGATCATGTATTTGCGTATTATCCTTTATATATATATAAACCTATATAATGATAATGTCTATCATGTTGATAAATTTTTGTTAGATATAAATACACGTATATACCTAATAGACATATAAAGACTTTACTGTATCAACAATGTATACAGATCTCTCATATATAGTTACACATCATTTATGTACAAGTATCCACTATCATACACTATCCATACATTATATATACATGTAAATACATTAAATATGCATATGATCATTTTGTTCAAAATTATTCTTGTTGCATGTACATGTATCGCTGATTTTGGGCTATTTCTTTTATGTAAATGAAAACTTGGGTATATTTGATGCAAATAAAATAACTTTATTGAATTTTATATGAAATTTATCTTATAGAAAATAATTTTTATTCTAATAAAACTTATTTTAAATTTACTAAACATCAATCATTGATTTAAGTATATGACAGATGTCTTTCATCTAAATAAGACCTAGGAGAAAGTTGAAAAATAAATAAATAGTAAGAAGCCTAATTGTCCTAATCACGGTTAAGTGTGTGTTTAGTAAATGTTTTTCATATGTTTTAAAAATATTTTCTCGTAAAACAATTTTTTTTAAATGAGGAAAATGACTTTCCTAATAGAAATAACGAAAACAAATTGCATAACATTCCAAGTTTATCGTATCCAACCCTTAGCCTTGATCATCCCACCCCCTCACCCCACTCCTCATTTCTATCCGTCTTCATAGCATTTTACAAGATAACATGTAAGTGCTCTTTGAATAATAATTTTTTGCTTACTTACCATATATTAGAAAATAAGTAAGAGACACACTTAATTTTCGAGAAATATTTTCTACATATACCAAACACACCTAAAGCTTTTTTTAATTACTACCTCCGTCCATATTAGATGAGCACTTTCTATTAATTAAAAAGTCATTAATAGATTAATCAACTTTATTATTTTTCCCTTTGTTCATATTAATTGCCTCTTGAAAAAAATATTCTTAGTTCTTTAAAATTTATTTAGGCTTTCAAAGGCCATATTAATTGTCAGGGTAAAATAAAAAAAATAATTATTTTTATTTCAATTTAATAAGTGATCAAGTAATATAAAATCAATATTTTTATATCGGAGTGTAAATCTTAATGACATTCCTTTGTCGTCCAAAAGAAAATAAAAAAATTAATTAATTTTATTTTAATTTAATAAGTGATCAAGTAATATGAAATAATTTTTTTTTATATCGGGGTGTAAATCTAAATGACATGCCTTTGTCGTCCAAAAGATAGAAAGGAGAGGAGCCCAATCCCTTATGAAAAGAAGAAGAGTGTTACACGAATTGAGGAGGATTTGAACTAAGGGTTATTTTGCGAGATAAGTTATTAGTGTGAATTATAAATTATTGTGACTTATATTTTTTTTTTACATAATTTATAAATATATAAATTTTATTTAAATTTTTTTAAATATTTCATGTGTAAAGTCTCAACAATTTAAGAAGAAGTAATATCAATGGTATAAATATGGAATAAAATAATTCAAACTCCAATCAAATACATATAAAATAATTCTATATTTTATATTTGAGATATTTGTACCTTATATGTGAAAAGTCGTAACAACCTTCCAAACCAGATGTGAACTGGGCGGGTGATAATGTAAATAATAAGATAAAAGTCTCATTGACGATTACAAGTAGTGAGTGATTTAGCAATGGAAATGTGGTTTATCATTGTTGTTACTCTCTGTATTGCTTTCTGGTTGAAATCCATTTTTAATATTATTGTCTCTCCAAATTCCAATACCAAGAAGAAGCTCCCGCCGGGACCCTACAGTTTTCCGGTGATCGGTAGCTTATTATGGGCCAAAAGGGCCTTCGCCGACTTGGAACCCATCCTCCGTGACCTTAAGGCTAAGTATGGTCCGCTGATTACCCTAAAGATTGGGTCTCGTTCAGCCATATTCGTAGCTAGCCACTCCATAGCCTACCAAGCTTTAGTCCAGCAAGGTGCTGTTTTCTCTGACCGGCCAAAGGCTGGGCCCACCAGTGCAGTCGTCAGTAGTAACCAGCGGAACATCAGCTCCGCCCCTTACGGCCCTATATGGCGTTTACTACGTCGAAATTTGACTTCAGAAATACTCCACCCTTCTCGTATCAAGTCCTATTCCAAGGCCAGATCTTGGGTATTGGGTATCCTCATTCAACAGCTCCGTAACTCCCAAGTTGATTCTGTGAAGTTAATTGATCATTTTCAGTATGCTATGTTCTGTCTTCTTGTATTGATGTGTTTTGGGGATAAGCTTGAGGAATCTCAAATCAGACAAATTGAAAATGTGCAGCGCAAGTTGCTCCTGGGTTTCCGACGATTCAATATACTTAACATATTGCCTAGAGTTGGAAAAATAATTTTTAGGAATCGCTGGAAGGAACTCATTGAACTACGACAAGAGCAAGAGAGTATCATCATTCCTTTGATTGAAGCTCGAAGCAGGGCCAAAGAACAAAGGACCGAGCACGGTGATGAATTTGTGGTGGCTTATGTGGATACGCTGTTGAATTTGGAGTTTCCAGAGGAAAAAAGGAACCTCAAACATGGAGAAATCGTAACCCTCTGTAGTGAATTCCTAAGTGCCGGAACTGATACGACGTCCACTGCCTTACAGTGGGTTATGGCCAACTTGGTCAAAAACCCTTCCATTCAGGAAAAACTATACCAAGAAATTGCCAGTGTAGTGGGAGAAAAACAGAGCAAGTTGGCAGATGAAGAGGTGGTGAAGGAGGAAGATTTGCAGAAAATGCCCTACTTGAAAGCAGTGATATTAGAAGGTCTTAGGCGGCACCCACCTGGTCACTTTGTACTGCCACACACAGTGACGGAAGAAGTAGAACTGAACGGCTACGTCATCCCAAAGGATGTCACGATCAATTTCATGGTTGCAGAGATGGGTCTAGACCCGAAGGTGTGGGAGGATCCCTTGGAGTTCAGGCCAGAGAGGTTCTTAGTAGAAGGATCAGATAACGAAGGGTTTGATATAACAGGAAGTAGAGAGATCAAGATGATGCCATTCGGCGCAGGGAGGAGAATATGTCCTGCCTATGCATTGGCTATGCTTCATTTGGAATACTTTGTGGCTAATTTGGTTAGGCATTTTCAATGGAAGCCTGTGGAAGGAGATGATGTTGATCTCACTGAGATTCTAGAATTCACCGTTGTGATGAAGAACCCACTACGAGCTCGTATCTACCCCAGAGTTAACTCTGTTTGAATTTGGTAATTGGTTCTTTTTATTTGCATCATTCTCTGTTGATGGACTTCCCTCCCGCTGGAAGTTAGTGGGAAAATGATGGTTAATGCCTTGCTGCAATATCAGCTTAGTAGTTTGTATTGGCTAGAACAAGATACAAACTACTAAGCTGATATTGCAGCAAGGAAAAAGTTAAACTGACTGTTTCTTGCTTATATCTTGTCCATTTGGCTGGTAGTAGTTCAATTTGTGCTTTCCTGAATCTTGTGTAAAGAAGTGATCCTTGTTCACTAGAATTATACTATTCCCTCCGTTCCACTTGGTTTTGACACTCTTCCCTCATTAATCGATTAAAAAAATACATTTCTATATTTATAGTCACAAATGCTAAAATGTTAGATTAGATGTTTTTTCATTCTTAAATTCCTCTATAAGAATGCTAGTTCTTATTGTTCACATATTATGATTACTACTATTAATACAAGGGAATACACTCCTCTTCGTCGTCCCATTGGGTTCTCGACAGTCACATGAAAATTGGGACATTTTAGTCTTTCTATTATATTTTATCCTGACATCTTCTGTACCTTTTGTTCTGGAAGCAAAGGGAAGAGCTATTGTGGGAGATAAATAGTCTTGTTTTTTGTGTTGTGACCTATTCTTCTAGCTATGACAGACCTATGCTTTGGTGGGGATTTCAAGTATGGTCCTCAGCTTTATGAATTAACCAAATACATCATGTTAACATTATCTGTTGAATTAACCTTATGTGTTGGCCATTGGGAGGTAGATACATTCTTCTTTTTGCTGTCGTGAGCTATTTTTCCAGGAATGTAACACTTGTTTCTCCATGTACGTTCGTGATGACTGTAAAGTTTATCTGATCAACTAACTTTACTTTGCTGCCTTGTTTTTGCTTATTTGATCTTTAACATGTGAGGCTATATCAGAAAGTTTCCTAACAGCTTAGCGGTGACTTCACAACTTCTACTTAAAATCTGGAACTTCCTTTCTTTTGCTTCATTTTTCTTTGTGCTTTTGGAGTCTTGTTCTTCTTCTATCCATCTTGTCGTCTCTATGCCTGCTTGTGATAAGTGAATTTGTTGCACTTCCTCTTTTTTCCCTCCTTCAGATTTCTATTGCTGCGTCGATTGTCTGCAGCCACACGATTTCTCTATAGTATCATAAAATTTATAAAAGGGAAAAGATCAATTCAAAGTAGAGACACCTTTGTGCTAACTTTGTTTGACAAATAAGATGAATAAGCAGGTCTTGGTAGTCTTTCTGTGTTGTTGACAACTGCGTCAAACTGTGGGTTTTTTTTCTTCCTATTATATATTTTTACACAGCTAGATTTTGTACTTCTCTGATGGAGGATGCATAAAACTTTTCACTGAATTCTTTTCTTTAGGTTTGTGCTGTCATTATGCGCTTCCTTTAGGTTTGTGCTGTCATTTCTTTCCTTTAAAACTGTCTAACATCAAAGCTTCAAGGGTATAAATTCGGCTCTCTCATTATACTGGCTAGCTTTAAACTTAAACTACTTGTACATGCTACTTCCTGTAGAATCAACCTTGTAATCTGTTCATGACTTCTCTGCTTCTGTTGGGTAACTCGTGTTTCTCTCCTGGCATATTACATTCTTCCCGTTGGCATTCAAAACAGCCCACTGGATCTCCTCTTGCCATTTCATTGTAGACCTCCTATCACCTTGCCACAGAAGTAGTTTGCTCCATATGGAGCTAGAGAAAGAACATTGGAAGAAAAGGTGATCTATGCTTTCATGCTCAATACCACAAAGGGGACATAGTTTACTCTCAATTACCCCCACTGCATGAACCTGTCCCTTGTGTATAGTCTGCCATGTAGGATCAACAGTAGTAGGAAAATTCATTAGGTGCCCCAATGTTATTGCAAGTCATCGTCCTCTACGGTACTTTCAGGAAATCTCCTCGCAAATATTTTTTAGACACAATACTATGACTAATCACTAAATGTATATTGGTGGTATTCATAAGGTACAAAGCTCAACTGCTTACAACCTGCAATGGAATGCCAACATCATTTTGTTTTTCTTTGGATTGAATTGTTTCTTACAATGTTGAGAATATGATAGACAAATTATTTATTTATAGTATTGAAATTTAAAACTCCACCTTCAACAAAGTATAGTGTAGGTCATTATTTCTGTACGATCATTTCCTTCCTTTATTCTTACTAATTGGAGTCTGACTCTACTTTTTGTGAACTATAAATGGCACTCCATCAGGCACCAATATCTTTTGACCACACTCTCTGCTTCAAAAGAGAAATGGATGCAATGGTATTTGCTCCTCAAGCTAGTTAGAATTTAGAATTTAGTGACTTTGTCTTGGATCCCTTCTAGGCTAGTGCACAATAATTTTGATGGTAGTCACAATTTAAGATTTCAGTAGGAAAGGCTTATCTTTTTGTTGCTCTATTTCTTGCTTGTACCTATTATGAATGTGTTGCTTCCTATGTGAAAATATTAGAAGTTGCGGGTTTCTTTTTCTTTTACTTGGGTTTGATACACTTGAGCCAAGGGTCTTTTGGAAAAAATCTCTCTACCTCCTCGAGGTAGTGGTAAGATCTGCGTACACTCTACCCTCCCCAGACCCCACTTTGTGAGATTTCACTGGGTATGTTATTCTTGTTGTTGTGGTGTTTCTGGTAGTTGTTATACCTGCTTTATGTTCTGTTCTATCCACCCCTCTTTATTAGTAGGGAGGGATTCTTTGTTGATTTTGTTTATTGATTATAAATCCATGTGTTACAGGAAACAGCAAAAGGGAATATGATAAGCAATAAGCTGTAGAATCTTCTGCTGATGCAATGGTGGGGAATAATCATAGCAGGAAGAGGGCATTAGAATCATTTTGGCACACTTTTACTCTTGTATTTGTCAATTATTTTTGAAAAAGCTATTCTTTAGCCGAGGGTCTATGGGAAACCACCTCTCTACATCACACAAGGTAGGGGTAAGGTCTACGTACATCCACTTGTGGGATTACAATGGGTATGTTGTTGTTGCCTGATGGGGCAATGCCCATCTTTTTTAAAAGTTGATAACAGTGGCTTGTAAATTGTAATCTATTTTTGTATTGACTGCTACTACAAAAATGCGGTGGTTTTTTTTTATAGTTCTACTTCTTGTTGTTTTTATGTTTGTGTCGTGCAATTTTGTGGATGTGATGGATCATCTGGGATTAAAGATGTTCTGAAACAGAGCTCGATAACTCACGAAGAACAGGAAATGAATTTTTCCATGGAACAAAGCAAAATTGCTTTCGTGTTGTTATGAATGTTAACGTCCCAACGTTTCCGTTTGCACTAATATCTTGTCTTCAACACATTATCAAGACTTGGCGAGAATGTTTGAATTGCCAGATGACAGATGTTTTGAATCATATATATATATATGAAAGAAACTGGTACTGCATAGCACTTGAAATGATTAACCCATGGAAGTGTGGGGGTAGTTAATAGCAATTGAGGCTTTGTTCAAGTTGCATATCCGTGAAAATTTCTATTAAAATTATTGAGTTACCACTTATATATTTTACCAAGTTAAAAGTATACGTATCATTTATTGAGTGATTTTTACTTCTATGCTTAAATACTACACTCCGAATTTGTGTTTAGGTTATGAGAATGGAATCACCATTTGATAAATAGTTTTACCCTAAAATGGAACTTCTAGGCATGGATTTGATTTAGTCGACATTAAAGAGAGCACCAAATGTTGGTATAATAAGTGTTGATGAGAGTATAAGAGAGATAAAATATTGGACATTAAAGAGAATAACACATGTTGGAATAGTTGGTGTTGATGGGAGTATAAGAGAGATCAAATATTGGAATGAAGAGAAGTTTTACGCGCCGTTATGATATTTCGTACACATTCTGACGACTAGTCAAGCGAATGAGTCAACTTTAAAGTGAATTTATTGTGCGAAAAGTGTGTTATGACCGTGGCCGCCTGCTTGGTTGGGGCGGATCCTCCGTTGTGGATAAACGGGAAACTCGACTCTACGAACCCAGGAAAGGTTGCACACCAGTAGTTGGTTGGGGCAGCTCCTCCGTTATGGGTAAACGGGAAACTCGACTCTACGAACCCGAGGAAAGATTGCACACCAGTAGTAGAGGCGGTGCTTGCCCTTTCTTTGTTGAATAAGGATGTTTATCGATCTGCACTACGACTGTAACTCCTACAGGAGGAGAATTGTATCATTCGTCACACTCAATGATACAATTAGTACTACATACTAGTACTCTTCTCCAATATGCAACCTCCACTCTCCTTTTCTAGAGTTATATCCTCGAAATACGTGACCTTCACTCGTCCTATCTACCGTCATATCCTCGATAGCCGAGAGTAAGCGCAACGCCTCAATCCTCAGCACATGTCCAAACATAATAACTTTGACTATTGCTGACCGACATTTTAGACTGCCCGAACTTGCTCCTGAAGTTAATTTTGAGCCGCGATTATCAGTGCTATCTTCTTTATTGCCCTCTCAAAATTTCCAAATCAATCAATGGAAGCTCTGCAATCTTCATTCCTCTGCTCAACTCCATTAAAATCACCATCTCACAAACCTACCAGAAAATCCAAACCGAAACCCACCACAGTCTCCTGCTCAGTCACACCAGACCCATGGACACTCAGTGACGGCAACAACAAGAGCCTCAACAAACCAAAACCCAGATCAAAACACCCCAAGAACCCACTTTCCGACGACAACGCTCGTCGCATTATCAAAGCTAAAGCTCAATATTTAAGCGCGTTGAGGCGGAACCAAGGCTCACAAGCTATGACACCTAAATGGATTAAGCGGACCCCTGAGCAGATGGTGCAGTACTTGGAAGACGATAGAAATGGGAATTTGTACGGGAAGCATGTGGTTGCGGCTATTAAGAGAGTAAGAAGTCTTTCGGTCAAAGCTGAAGGGTCATATGATATGAGGGAAGTGATGGGTTCTTTTGTTACGAAGCTTACTTTTAGAGAGATGTGTGTTGTGCTCAAAGAACAAAGGGGTTGGCGACAAGTCAGAGATTTTTTCGCTTGGATGAAATTACAGGTGAGTTTGTTAGTGGTGCTTCAACTTTTACATTAAGCTTGATAAACCCAGTTGAATTCTACTTGAAAATGGTGTGTGTATTGGATTCTGCCTGAATCTTTTCTGTATTTCTGATTTTAGATCGAATTTTGAGGGGTTTGCATCTTCCAAGTTTCACGTGCTTGTTTTTTTGGAAGATTGCATTTTTTTTTCTAGATGACAAGTTAACTACATATTTGAGATAAATCACTATATCCTCCTCCGTTCATAGTATAGGATGGAATTTGAATGTTTAAGGTGTTAAATTGACTTCTATAACATTACTGATAGAGGAGAAAAACCTTATAAGAAAATATTAATGTAATGATTGAGAAGTTACTTTGATTGAGAAATATTACATCATGTTTAAAATTTTAATAATTTCATATTTCTGAAAGTTGTGGGAGTTGTATAGATAAGGAATGCTGACAATCATTTCGAGCCCTTCCAAATTGGAGAGTGTCATATAGATTTGGATGGAGGGAATTTCACCTGTTAAGGTTTATGCAGATTTTTTTTATTTTTTATTTTTGGCATACTTTTGTCTTTTAGAAGTTTTTCAACATACCTTTTGTTAGATGGTTCTTAAAATCTAGATTAACATTGGCTATGATTCTGTCACGAGTAATCTGTCATCACATTAGCATAGGATCACAAGGTTTTCTTTATAATAATACTCTTCTTTGGAGAATCTGAAATATTAATTTGGTGTAATTTAGATTTATGCTTGGAACAGTTAAGCTACCGGCCAAGTGTCATTGTCTATACAATTATTCTCCGTACCTATGGCCAAGTTGGGAAAATCAAGCTAGCTGAGCAGACCTTTCTGGAAATGCTTGAAGCGGGGTGTGAACCTGATGAAGTTGCTTGTGGTACCATGTTGTGTGCTTATGCTCGGTGGGGACGTCACAAAGCTATGATGTCCTTCTTTTCTGCTGTTCAGGAAAGGGGAATTACACCTTCAACTGCAGTCTTTAATTTCATGCTGTCATCTTTACAGAAAAGATCACTTCATGAAAATGTTATAAGTATATGGAAACAGATGACTGAAAAAGGGGTTGAGCTGAATCATTTTACTTTTACAGTCGTTATCTGCTCACTTGTCAAAGAAGGTCATGCTGAAGTAGCTTTTAAGACTTTAAATCAGATGAAGAGTTTGAAGTTCATTCCGGAGGAGGCAACTTATAGCATTCTCATCAGTCTGATTTCAAAAAGTGGTAACTATGATGATGCTTTCAGGCTTTATGAAGATATGAGATCACAAGGGATAATCCCGAGCAACTTTACATGTGCTTCACTTTTGACAATGTATTACAGAAAGGAGGATTATCCCAAAGCACTTGCTCTCTTTGAGGAGATGGAAAGGTATGGTAGCAAAATAGATGAAGTCATATATGGCTTGCTTATCAGAATATATGGCAAGCTTGGTCTCTATGAAGATGCTCAAAAAACTTTTGAAGACGTTAAGAAGTTGGGTGTGATTAGTAATGAGAAAACCTATACAACAATGGCTCAAGTCCATCTAAATGCTGGAAACATTGAGGACGCACTGAATATAATGGATGAAATGAAGTCAAAAAACATATCATTTTCAAATTTCTGTTATGGTATCTTATTGAGGTGCTATATTATGAAGGAAGACTTGGCATCTGCCGAAGCTGTGTTTCAGGCTCTCTCTAAGATGCAAATTCCTGAGTGTGGTTTTTGCAAAGACATGCTCAATTTGTACATGAGACTCGGTTTAACTGAGAAAGCAAAAGATTTCATTTTCCAGATAAGGACAATTCAAGTTGAATTTGATGAGGAGCTTCTCAAGACAGTCATGAAAGTTTTTTGCATTGAAGGAATGGTCAGAGATGCAGTGCAGTTGATACGAGAGTTCAGTGCAAGCAAGACATTTGAAGATTCTATATTTACACAGACTTTTTCTGTGGCCATCCATGGAAATGATAGATTTTCTGCAACCGACATTGCTTCCAAGCCCTTGGACCAACCAGGTGCTATGGCTTTTGAGCTGGCCCTTATCCTCTATATAGCAGATGGAAATACAATGAAGGCAGAAGAAACACTAAATTTGTTGCTTAAGACTGCAAATGGCCTGTCTGTTGCTAGTCAGCTTATCAGGAAATTCACCAAAGAAGGTAAAAAAATTTGCTCTTGCGTTTAGTAAGTTAGGTGTAAGCAACACTGACTATTTCTGCTCTTTAATATTCTTGATATGTATACAAATTTGACTGACAAAAGATTGACCTTGCCAGATTTCCTGCCCCTATGAAATGTTTTGATTAAAATAGCATAGAACTCAGAACTCATAATTTCCTTAGCTTCATCCCACTATGGTGGTATAATATGGTTACTAAAGTGATTCCACAATGGCCATCTGGGACTATTGTATCTGAATTTTTCTTTCTGCTCTAGTTCATCCTCTAAGCAGCTATGTTATGAGGCCTGATTTTTTGGTAATTTACATCAATTTCTCCTGTAGGTGACATTTCAAAGGCAGAAGACCTTTATAAGCTGTTAATGAAGCTGGGTAGAAAACCAGAGGATGTTGCAAGTGCATCCTTGATCAATTTTTATGGGAAGCAGAAGAATTTGAAGGAAGCTCTTAATGTCTTTGCATCAGTTGCGAACTCCTCCAGTACTGGAAGTCTTATATACAATTCTATAATTGATTCATATAATAGATGTGACAAACAAGAGGAAGCTTACACGTTTTACAGGGAAGAGATGAAGAAAGGGCATGTTTTAGGTCCAGTTGCTATTAGCATGCTGGTGAATGGTTTAAGTAATTGCGGTAAGAGTATGGAATCTTTGACTTGAATGCTTTCTGCTCAATTTACGACTTTGTGTTAACCTGTTCAATTGCGTTTAAACTACTTTATCTATGCAATCATCTATTTTGGCATAATCCTAAACTATTAACACTCTAGTACAATATCTTAAGTTAGTGTGGGTAAAGGATGGTGAGGGATCAGACTGTCTCCTTTCTCTCCATTTCTTAAGGAGTTTTAGAAATTTCCGTGAAAATGAAGCTCTTCTTCAAGGAGCATATATGAACATGCCTGCCTTCCATTCACCTAAAATTTCCTGGTACTTTAAGCTGGTTTAGCTGTGCCAATCGAATAAATTAAACAGATGTTTGGTGTTTGCATGCCACAATTTTTCAATTGATGTCCTCACTGCCTTCTGTTTATGCAATTGATCTCTTTGATATCTTTTGTTCTTCCTAAACTTTAAAGGTAGATTGAACACCACACCAAAGCTATTTCTCTATTTATTTGTCGAAGAATTGCAACTTTCTTCCCCAGTATTACAAATGGATTGTGTTAGGATTAGATATTGGGAATACATAAAGAGTTCCATTATCTCATAGATTTTGAGATTCACATTTAAAACAACTGCTGTAGAAGAACCTGAAATTGGAAAGAAGAAATAGATATCTTATTTGCTTGTATTATCTGATTTGTTGCTTGATGTTGTTGAAATGCAATGTGCAGGGAGATATACTGAAGCGGAGGCCATTATTCACAATTCTTTGCGTGCTAATTTAGAGCTTGATACTGTGGCTTATAATACATTTATCAAGGCAATGCTGCAAGCAGGTTAACTTTTATCAAAGAGAACAATTGCCTAAAGCATTTGAACTTTTTTTTTTCTTTCATTTGGAGCATATTGAGATCCAATATTGACCAGAAATTAAAAGTTTTGAGACCTAAAGACATTTTAATGGAGTGCAGGTAAATTGCGGCTTGCATCCAGAGTTTATGAGCACATGCTCTCCTCAGGTGTTCCTCCATCAATTCAAACATACAACACCATGATTAGGTTAGAGCATGTCATTCTTTAAAATGAGTGAGGGAAAGATATTATATTTTGTATTTCTCGCAAGTGTAAGAATTTGGTTGTGGATGCAGTGTATATGGACGAGGAAGAAACCTAGATAAAGCTGTGAAGGCTTTTGATATTGCTCAGAAGATGGGCATTTCTTTGGATGAAAAGGCTTATACCAACTTGATATGTTATTATGGAAAGGCTGGTAATTACTTGCTGCCTAAATTTCTCAGGGGTTTGTTAAGAAAACCTGGGTCTTTCTGGTGAAGATTATTCAAATGCTAATTCTCCTAATTTTTTTTATCTGTCTCACAATATCTCGTAAACATAGGTAGTATTGAAAATTGTCATTTTTATCGTTGTGGCTTAGTTAGCTGCTTGGTTTTCCCTTTATCTTCTGTGTGTTTCTGTATTACCCAACAAAAAAATGCAAATGTGAATGGACATACTTCATATGTGTGTCCTTTTTATTTTCTTAAATTCAAGACGCTCCTTTTCTGCTCTGTTCAAACTTCAAACACCTGTCATAATGATTGTATTGTTGCCAATTGTTTTTGGTTGGTGAAGAGCTATGTTTTTTCCCTGGGCGAGGGTGCAGAGGGAAATGTGTCTGTACTTGAATTCTCTTGGCTTCTGTCACAGTGTTTTATTTGTACCAATTTTGTGATTTCTTATTTTCGATCGATGCAGGGAAATATGATGAAGCATCTAATCTATTTGTCAGAATGCAGGAAGCAGGGATAAAACCTGGACAGGTATGTATGCGTAATCAGAGGCAGGTCCAGTAGAAAAGTCATTTTACTTTTATTTTGCGGCAGTAAATATGTATCTGCAGTACAGCCACATTCTGGCTGGTGAAATTTTGTCATGTGCTTTCAATACAAACTTATATGTCTTGGTTGTCAATAATGCACTGTTAATGTTCAATGCCATTTATAGATAGAAGAATGCTTAGAAGTGGATTGCTACATTAAAGTACTTAATAATTTTCAGCACAATGCAGGTGAGCTGCAATGTTATGATCAATGTATATGCGGCTGCTGGACTTTATCAAGAAGCTGAAGTCCTCATGCATAGCATGCGGAGCAGTGGTTGCAAACCTGACTCCCTAACCTATCTTGCACTGATTAGAGCATATACAAGGGTGGGAGAGTGCTCAGAGGCTGAAAAGGCCATTGATTCTATGCAGAAAGAAGGAATTGCCCCTTCTTGTGCTCATTTTAACGTGTTGCTATCAGGTTTTGCAAAAGGGGGATTAATTAGAGAAGTAGAAAGGATTTATAATAATCTCATGAATGCTGAACTACAACCTGATTTAGAGTCTCATAGTCTTATGCTTAGATGTTACATGGACTATGGTCATGTGGAGGAAGGCATTTCCTTCTTTGAACGAATCTCCAAGTCTGTAAAACCTGACCGGTTTATAATGAGTGCAGCTGTGCATTTGTACAGGTCAGCAGGCTTAGTACTCAAAGCAGAAGGGGTGTTGAGGTCTATGAACAGTTTCGGGATTCCCTTCTTGGAGAAACTTGAAGTTGGATCAAAATTGAAAGCTGACTGATTCATCAGCATAACTGGACCGTTTAATGAACTTCTTGTGGGATGAGACTGAATGCCAAATTACAATTATGTCATATCAAGTATGCAATTGTGCTTAGACTAGCGTGGATGCCAAGGTCATACCAGCAAGGCTGGAGCTAAGCTAATATTATGTGAAAGAGTTGATCAGTTGAAATAACATGCAACATTGAGTTTGGCAATGTCTGTCACACTGCTCAAGGCAGTATCTGAGTATCGATGTGTTGATGATCTTACTGGGCGGGGTACTTCCCAAGTCGCGAATATGGTGGATTCTGACTAACCAATTTTGAAGGCCTGAGAAGTATGAGGGAGTGTAAATAGTATTTAGTTTGTATCTCTTACTGCTTATACCATAAAAATGATAAAGCTTTATGTACAAACGTTGACACTAAGTGTCGGTAACTTTGTATATTTAGTTTTATTTAGAAGTCATGCAAATTCTTCGATTCTAATTTTGTGGTTTGAACCTATTGTCTTAAGTGTTACTTCACATTGTTGTATTTCTTTCTTCCCCTAACAATACAGAAAAAATATCTCGTACTAATGAATTGATTTTTTTCTACACTATTGCCCATTTTAGGTGTTTCCTTGTTTCCCTTGAACATAAAAAAAATGAAAGGATTTTTTTTACCTATTGCAGGCACGGTAAAATAGATGAATTCTGCTAGGAATAGACTGGTAGTGATAAATCGGACGAAGTTTATTTCAAAGATACTGCCATTATTTTTTATTTGAGAAAAGAAGTTCACGATTTGTGGGCCTTCTACCTCCACGGGTCATTGCTCTATTAGGCTTTCGCCCACTACGAAAAATTCCACCTCTCCATTAGTGCATCTAAAATTTATACCAAATTAGTAAAATTTGTCAATAAAATACATGAATATTGCTACTTAAATTTCTATTACATAATCATGATTAATTAATTAATATATATATACTTTATTAATTACTTATTTTTGGAGGGTTAATATAATTTGATGTAAAACTTGAATGTTGTATTTATCAAGAATAGAAATTGGAAAAAGAAAAAAAAAAGAGAAAAGAAATAGTACTAACCAAGATCTGGTCCGACTCGAGGCTACATCGCATTTGTTGAATAGCAGTGGGAATTTCAGCGTTGGGGGAAAAACAACAATGGCATCAAAACAGGGGATATCAATGGCTACCAATCTCCTCAAAACCCTAACCGGAGCATCTTCCATTGTCCGGTCCAACACCAGAAGTCTCAGCGGCGTTGCTAGCAGCGAGGTCATCACCTCTCATACAGAGAAATGGATGCAGGTTAGATTCTCCTTTTCTCACCTCGTACTTTATTTTGCTATTGATGTTTCTTGTTGGAGTTCTACTCATCATCATCGATGCTGTGATGCCCTAGCTTATGGATCATCAAAAATTGAAATCTGTATTAGCTACTCTATTCTTCTCTACGCTGTTTTTGTCGCACGGTTTTCGTTATTGATAATATATTCATCTTCTTTTAAAGATGTGTGTGTTTCTTCTCCAGTGGAGTGCTTCATAAGGAATTTCCGAATTTGGAGACACAAGGAGGATAGGATTAAAATCTCTTTTTGGAAACATATGTAGTTTGATACCCTAGGAAGTCTGGTTGTAGAAGAATCTGATAAGCAGAGCTGTTATTTTTTTGGCACAAATACCACGATGAAGATATAAGTGAAGGTGAGAATTGATCTCCAATTAGGACGAACTTCATATTTTGTGCAAAGGGAGTGAATGCTGAGTATTGCGTGTTATACTGAAAGTATGCAATTTGTTTATATCACATGGAGAAATTGCATTTGAAATAATGATTTAAAATAGCTCAAGAGAACATCCCATGCTTGTAGTTTCTTATTACATGGACTACTAAGAAAAATCAGTATATTGCATGGACTTTGAACAATACAAATCTGGAAAAAGGGAACAGATTGTCATGCATATCCTCAAACCTTTTGGGCTAGTTTCAGGAGAGGTCTTATGTCAATCAGTTGTTACAACTTAGAAGCAACCATCATATTCTGTCTTCAAATGTTGGACAATTTGGGACTAACAACTTGGTTCAAGGTGTGGTTCATGCTTCATTTTCTTTTTCCTTTGAGATTGAACTTGACAAAGGACTAAGGAGTATACTTTTTACCATAGATGGTCATATATGAGAATGAAAATGGTTTATTTTCAAAATGCACTTAATGGGACATTGATGAAATTAGTTGTACATACACGGTGAATTTAGCATCATAAAAGCAAATAGAAGAATAGAATTAACCATAAAAAATAAACTAGAAGAATAGATTTTTTATAAAGTCAATCTCATCTACAAAGAGCAATATGTAAAGGGTAAACCAAATCTATGCTCGTATGGGGAGAGAATATCTTTTCTTCTTTGCTGATATGATAGGACTGGTGGGATTAAAAGACGAATTAAACATTAGTGCAAGCATATGAGTGTATGTAGAATTTAAGTCAGGATATCTGCTGGGCTGAAATCAGATCATCTGTTGGTACTTTCAAGATTGTGCCAAAGCAGAAATGCTCATTGGGAGTAGATGCTGCAAATAAGAACTGAACATACATAAGCTGTCAAGATTAAAGAGCCAGTGAAGAAGAAATCATGGCACTAAGAGATCACCCCACCCAACATCTGTGTTGCCATTAAAACATAAGCATGAAGAGAAAGTGGAATAGTGAGGCCACCAGAAGGTAGAACGCACTATCAAAAGGAGAAACCGCAAATTGAGAAAACACTAACCACATTTTCCTAGAAACTATTCAAAAAGGAAGTGCATCCCATATTAGATTTTCTACTTACTATTTTGGGTTTTTACAAATATGTTCACTTTCTTAAAAAAAAACTTTTTGTCTACACTTTCTGGTATTCTTTGTTTTTCTTTTTTCAGAAGGTAAGATATTTATGTGTAAATAAAATAAACTACTCAAAAATTATGTAGCCACCCATATTTATACTGTGGAGTACTAAAAGAATTCCTAATCCTTTGTCTTCTCACAAGGATTCTTGAACATCAAAAACAGATTCAAGGTCTTTTAAGTACTCTTGCTTACACACAAAAATAGAAAAGGATTAGACACTCATTTTAACCACTTGATTTTACTGGATTTATTTTCAAAGCATTTTTTATTTCTCTAAGGTGTCTACCAAATACAAGTTGGGACAACCGTATCTCTCTTTCTGACCAGAAAGGCTGCCATCTCCGCTCCAGCATGCTAGAACTATAGGTATTCTTTTTTTTTTTTTTTTTTTTTGATAAAGTTGTATTCCTCAGCAATGAGGGTATGCTGGCAACCATCAAAAAGATTTACATCAATGACCCAAAAAAGACCAACTCAAGAAATTGCTACTAAACTTGTAAAGAAGAGAAAAAGTTTAAAAGCTGTCCAGCATCCTCTATACCCTCCACATTACACCAAACACAGAAGGTCTTCATACAACACCATTTGATCTTTTGTACTGATTCTGCAGTATTTTCCATACACCTCTTGTTTCTTTCTCTCCAAATAGTCCACCATATACAAGAGGGTATCATGTTCCACCATTTCTTCTGGCTCTTACTCCCCCCTCTTCTCACCCAGCAACTAAGAAGGTCTGCAGTGTGTTCTGGCATTGTCCAGTTTGTGTGTGTTCTACTTAGAAAAATGGCCCATAATTGAGCAGTGACTTTGCAATGGAGGAATAGATGGCTATTAGTCTCATTTGTCTCATTACACAGTGAACACCAGGAAGCTATTTCAAAGCCTCTTCTTTGCAGCT
>JAJOOH010072702.1:0-68734 GCA_029582605.1 Solanum gracilifrons
TCCCAGACGTACAGCTGGAGTAAAGACAAACAAGAGGCCGACAAGATAAAAAGAGGAAGTTATCAGAAAGACAATCTAGTGGTAAGAGACAAAATAATAGAAGATAGTGGAAAGACTTTAATGTAAAATAAAGAGTTAGTGGAAAACTTTATGTAAAGTAGTGGTAGCAACGTGTTAGATTAGTAGTAATGGGTACAAAAGTGTGAATAGTATTAAAGATGTAAAGAAAAGTAGTAGATAGTGGAATGTAAAGTTAGTGGACAGCTGTAGTATAGAAATAGTATTTTCTCTTGTATAAATAGATAGCCATTATGGCATAGATAGGCAAGACTTTCTACACGGAAAGCAAAGCCCCTTGTAAAACAAATATTCTCTCAAATAAAATATAACTTCCAGTTAAAGCTATGGATCAAAATGCAGATACACAGGTACAATGCCTGATACAGATTTCACCCAAGGATGACAACACTAATTTCAAATATGATAGTACTTTTCCATTGAAATAAAGATATTAAATCTCACCCAAGATCAAATCTCAATCTTCATAAAAGTCTATGATAAACCCCTAGCAAGTCTATGTCGAACAGGTCCACATTTCACAATCATATCTTAACCCTTAAGTGATAATTCATACAATAGTAACCTTCAAACCATGGGTCTATATGAGAGGTCCTATTCCTTCACCTTTCTTTAATTCTTCCCATGATGCAAATTTTAAATACCTTGAACTCTTCAATTTCCTAGACTCGTTTTCCTTTCGCTAACTCGCTTACTAATCTTATCCTTTGACGAGCAACCCATGACAATTTTTTTCTTATTCTCTGAACCATCACTTTTAAATAAAACCCTTCCTTAGGAACTTTAACAGTCACAAGTAACAAACAATACAATCTAAACCATGCATGAGTCCTTCCAAATGTCTGATACCCGACGCAATCAATCACTTCTTACCTTATAAATTCATGCCTAAAAAGCAAATCACCACGAAGTGAAGTCTTACAATGAAAGAAATTGAGTTGTGAATCCAACTATGTAACCCAATCCCCTTATCTATCAACATTAGCTCATACCTTGAAGATTTTTATGAATTCATGTATCTTAGCTTATGATTAATCGCCTCTCCATCGATCTTACCATATCCTTCACTAAAAATCCAATTGTACTCATTCCCAAACTCAAAACCGCTAAATAACTTATCATCACACTCGAGCTGAACGTCTGTACACTCTTTTCTTAAGTCTTGTCCAATAGTTTTTATCAAATCAAATAAACTTGTAACACTATTACCATTACTTGAGTAAAATGGATGAAATGTCTCTGAACCCAATTTTCAACCCCTATGAAGATACCTCATTAGCTCTTACAATCAGAGAAAAATGTTCTTCCTCTCACCTCTTTTCAAAGGCTACGTTACATCCCACTAATTTTTATTTATTTATGAATTTATCTTCTTTAAATTTTATTCAAGCAGTATCCCTCCATCTACTAACAATTTTCCAGACAACCACGTTATCAACAAATAGTAGAAAACCTCAACCTTAGATACTCGCAAGTCGTTCTTACCATACAAAATTCATTTAACCAACAATTCTTATCATATACTCACCGCTTCTTTATCCATAATCTTGTCATTTTTGTATCAATCCATTCCTCTGGAGCTTAAGATAAATCACCAGTTCTCAATTAGGATCCTCAAGATACAATTTACAATCTAAATGTATTAATGTTGTACCAAGGATCCACAACTAAAATCTTCGTTAAAACAATGCTCAACATAAGCGTTCGTAGTAACAAACTAGTTGGCTTCTCAAATGTGAATGCAACACCAAATCTGATTATCTGAACATGTCATACAATTGATAACTCCTTAAGTAGTTATTATTCACAATTAACAAGCGACATATAAGTTTTCACATAACATTAGTACAACACTTGGAAAGTTAGATAGATTTACCACTAGAACATATCATACCTATCGAAAAAATCATACCCAAATAGCCCACACATTTCTACCCATTTAATAGGTGAAAACATTATCAAATTTTTTATGTCTCTAAACCAAGAGATTTACATATTTTCTTATATCAGGTCGATAACAAAAGTAACACACTTCATAACTTTAACCAAGTAAGCATCGGTATTATTGAAGTAGTCGTATCCTAAAGCTCTTTGATATACACTTAATCTATGAAATTATCGTAGAGATTCTGACCTCAATTAGCACAACATAAATTCATCATTCTCTAAGCAACCCATGCATGTTATGACAACTTTACTAACCGTATTATTTTTCTCCAAAGTAATGGTGCTCATTTTCTAGTTGTTCCTTACAAAACTTCTTGAATGTTGTCTGTCGCACCCCAAGTCTAGACACCGGATGCGACACGGAGTACTCGACCCCGAAGGGGTTTTATACAAGCCTCATAGCTCATTCATCTCATAGGTATAGAAAGAGTACGAAATTAAAAACTTTTCTTTTATAAAAGAATACAATCTAACATTCAAAAAAACATTTAAATGCAAGCGGAAGTATATATCTCACATGGCCATCTTTAGACACAATCTTGAACAAAAATAGGAACACGCCCCTTTACAATAGAAATCTAAAGTAGTCCATTACATGAAAAGGAATGAAACTTCAAAACACTTGTCCATGATCTATGAAGACATACCCAAAAAGTCTTGGAGAACTGTAATCCAAGCTTCACTAGAGAGAATGCAATTACTTGTCGGAACGTACACTTATAGTAAAAACATGGAAGAATGAGTTAGCACATAAAGTACTAAGTATGATAGCCATGCAAAAACATACTTAAAAAGGACATTTTTTTGAAAGTCATGACATATGCTATTTTGGTAAAACTTCATGAACATTGATAAAAGACACATAATATAAGTCAGAACCAACATACAAGTCATATTTTTACATTAGAGCATAATCCACATATGAACCTTTACCTTCACCTCAAATAACCCTCAAGCTATACCTTGTGCAATGTATGGATAGCATCCCATACCACCATCCACACCAAGGTACCACCTTAAGGTCACCAAAAGTGAACTTACCATTAATCTTTTCCACCTTTACACAATAAAGCATATAAGAGACATAAACATTACATAAGTCACATCATCACATTAGGACCAATATCTAAGACAACTATAAATCATAGTTGTGCAATGTTCAAGTAGCATCCCATACTACTACTCACACTAAGTACTCTTTTGAAGTTACCATAGACAAGGCACATTCATATACGATAAGTCATGACAAGGAAGTAACTCATAATACAATTCAAGTATAGCATGCATCATCTCGTTCAAGTATATAAGTCAAGATTCTTCATTAGTTTCATTACATTAAGAGCACCTTCATTCTTTAGACATTAAGCCAACATTCTCATTAACATCATCATAAGAGCACATTCATTACACTTATCATTATAAAGGAACACACCACAACCTCTCTCAAAGCCTACTTGTGCAATGTATAGATGGCGTCCCATACCACCACCCACACTAAGTAGTGCATTCTTAAGAAGCCTTAGTTCCTTAACAATATTGTGGGGGTAAGCCTTAACCGACATAGAACATGTGAGCTTGACATGGAATCTCGGTGTCACCCTCACCGGATAAAGGGATTCGTACTTGCCTAAGGTAGGACCATCGTTTGTTTAGCCTTTAGTGGATCCACTAGCTAGACCAATATGAGCACATAGTTATGGGATAGGGAGACTGCTACTAGATACCCCGCCTCAACTAACGTATTAGTATCCACCTGAAGAGATTGCTACTAAGTTCCCTGCCTCAACACACGTATGAGCACCCATCTGAATCCATATCCACTGGGTTCTTAGCATTATTCCCCACGGAGTATTCGACAGTCATTACATTCGTTCACTATTATTGGATAAGAGATTGCTACTAGATACCATGCCGCCACTAATATATGGGCATCTATCTCAAACCCAACCTTCATTCATTAGAAAGTGTTTTTCATAAAGGATTAGAATAGCCTGTCACCTAGGAATCCCATATTGTGAGAAAGTCCTTTCACAACATGTCTTTTCATTCACTAGAGTACAATTGGGAATATCCTTTTAATTAACCTATCATCATTAACATTATCACATAATTTCATTCATTAGTCATTCCTGAGTGTGTGTATGTGAGAATGACCTTTCACATATAGCCTTATCATTCATAGGTGTTAATTGAGAAACAACATTCCATCATAACACACTTACATTCTAAACTTGACCATTATACATTCATCGAAATCACAGACATATACTTTACATCACGATCACAGATAGACTTTTCATATATGTAGAGGAACAAGGAAGATATCCATCAATGCAATACCACATATACATAGTAGGTAAACACCTCCACCTTTCAAGTGGGTCAATAGATCGAGCACAATTCTACTTTAATATGTAATTTGAGCATAACTTGCCCTTCAAGGTTAAGAACCAACGTAAATCCATAAATCCAATATACTACAATAGATAATGAAATTGACATGATTCGATCAATTAATTCAATATAAACATCATCAATTCAACATACTTTCATAACCAATCAACTCCCAATCACGAATCACAATTTAGGAAATTAGGGAAAAACATGGGTTCTAGGAAGAAATCATCTTAATTCTTCTTTAAATCGACAATTCATTCATAATTCAATGCTATAAATCCTTTAAAAATCATTTATAGTAGAACCAATGCATAGATTGAAAACTAAGGTTTTAGATAAAACATTGGAGACTTGGAATCACTTTTGAGATTTACTCCTTGAAAGATAATAAGTCAAGGATGAAGACCACCATACCTATCCCACGAAAATCCCTTGAAAAAATTGAAGATTTGACCTTTGAAGAATGAAATCTTCACCTCCAATTGAGGTATCTAGAGAGAGAACTTTTGGAGGGGAGTGGAGGTTTTATTTTGGGTTTTAAAATAATGAAGTCTAAAATATGTTTTAATACTTTTAAAATACAATAATTAACTTAAAATTACCGTCCCCCAAACAATTAAGACTTGGGGTGAATTTACCAATCCACCCCTAGTTAGGGTGCAACTTGACAGGAAAATGGTGGTGACTCACGACCTATACCTACTGACCGTGAGTCCACTAACGGATGGTGATGTTTGTACGTGGTCTGCCTCTGTAGCTTTGTTAATGGGCCCTTGACCTATGGAGGCCATCCACGGGGCGTGGATGGACCTACTGGTCGTGAACCCCATTAGTAGGTCACCCTAAAATTCGTGCTTTTTGTGATCTTGGGATCTTGGGGATTAGGCTTTAGGGTCCTCCTCAAGGACCCCTAGGGTGGTCCATGAGGAGTCGTACCTTGACGTTTAACCCCTAAACCCCTAGACCAAAGATCGGGACAATATCAAACCACCTCAAACCTCATGGCAAACTCACACACTAACTAGTTAGGCTCTAGTTTTACTTATTCGTTTTACGGGTCGTTACATTGTCACTTTGGCAATGTCATCTAGCTTCATCCCTTCTACCTCTATAACAAAATCAACTACTCCCTAAAAAGATTTTGCTGAAATAACTACCTATAAAGGTTGAATCAACAAATATGACCTCAATCCATTCATAAAGCATCGAACTCGCTTTTCCGGACTGTAGCAAAGTTCAGTCGAATATCTGGATAAAGTTTGAAATTTACTCTCATAGGCTGCAACCAATATCATCTGTTACTCTATATTCAGTAACTCATCTCTGTTCCTATTTCTCAAAGTCTGGGATATATACATTTCCATGAAGAAGCTAGAAAATGCTTCCCAAGTCATATATGTAGTGCCTTAAATGGTAATGAAAGACCGCCACCATATTGCAATGTCTTCCTGAAACTAGTATGTCACAACTCAACCCCAAATCCCTCCACTATATTCATCTTATGAAGCAGTTCATAACAATCAACAAGGACATCATATACATCCTAATATTCAATACCCATGAAGAATGGGGGTTTCAACTTTAAAAACTTAATAAAACGATCATGCTGGTCATCACTCCTTATAGGCCCTATAGTCAATCGAGAAAATACACTTATGTTCAGTGACACATTTTCTCTTGTTCGTGATTCAACTTTTACTACTCTAGTACTAACCATATTGAAAATAGAGTTAAGGAATTCAGATACCAATTTGTATCACCTAGATGCCAGTTGGATTTAAGTAGTAGCACAAAATAAAGAAAGAAATGAGTTTTCCTAAATTCCTGTAGCCTCTCGATGAAAAGTAAAGGCGTCCCTGTACCGTTCCGCAAGCCTCTACTAGACTTGTCCTTGTTTGATGAAATCGCCAAACCTAAAGCTCGGATACAAAGTATGTCACGACCCAAAATTAGTGATGAGTGGCACCCACACTTAAACTCCTTGGTGGGTGAACCAAGAGATCCAAACCCCAACATATATAAATTGTTAAACTTACAAAATACAAACCATAATGCGGAAGCTCAATCTTATTAAGGTAACAAACACAAATCAACTAAAGTATACTATATGTCATTCCCAAAACCTGAAAGTCATCACATTCCAGAAGATCTAATATCCAAATACTAAGACTAAGAGTATCAAATACACCGAAATAAAAGAATAAGGTAGTCTGTCTCCGAACACATAGGAAATTATGCCGTGATCGAGATAATCAAACACGAGATAGAATGAATAGCTCACCCTGGAACCTGAGGTGCTGGAGTCTTGATAAAGTTGAGGGCAAGTCAAAGTCATTGCTACACTCAATGCACTCCACAAAAGGAAAACAAAGAAAAACACAGGTAGGGATTAGTTCAGGACAACATGTACTGAGTAGATATCATCGGCCGACCCAAAATAGTATCTCATATGCATAAAGTAATAGTATAAAATCAACTATAGCACTTAGTAGGAGATAAGAAACAAACAACATGAACAAATGACAATGGAATCAATTACGTAATCTAACACAATATCAAGCACACACACGAGGACTCATGACTCGAGACCACGCTCATTTGGGAAATGGGTTCTTTGAGATTTAGTACATTCGGTTAATTCCATATGTTTTCCATTAATATTACCATGTCGGAACGTGACACTCTATCCAATAATACCGTGTCAGAATGTGACACACCGATCCAATAATACTGTGTCAGAACGTGACACCCCGATCAATTAATACCGTGTCCGAACGTGACATCCCGATCCAATATTACCGTGTCAAAATGTGACACCGTGATCCAATTATACTATGCCGAAGCATTGCACCCGATCTAATATATCGTTAATTTACCATTTATTATCACCATATTTCACTTTATTAACAATATTTCATCAAGCGTTATTCATTCAAGGCATCACTTAGATAGAGAGGGTTTCAGATTATAAATTTCACGGTCTCAGGATTTTAGACCAATCACAAACCACATAATCAAGTACATAGAGAATTTCACAATATCACTCAATGCCTATCAATCAATATTAAAAGTCTATCTATCAAATAGAATAAAATCATAACCTACGTCAACCGAAGAACCGAAGTGAAGCAAGCTAGTTCCCAAATGCTTTTCCTTTCCTCAATGCCTCATAATGTTTCCAATCTAACAAGTATGCATAATTCATAAGTAAACAAATATATAGACACCCATAGTACGATATGTCCGGCCTAGACCCAAAACTCACCCAATTATATAGTCAAATTCCTCAACTTTGATACCAACTAATTTATCAAGTATCTTATGTCTCAAATTTCAAGCCTAGGGTTAAGTCTATATTTCCCCAAATAACTTAATCTAATGATATTTATATTATACAATACACCTAATATTTAATTACCTATCTCAATATATCAAAACTTAGTTTATAATACGATAACAAAATTATAATGTTTAGAACCGAAACCATTGGTTATGAAACCAATGGCAGCAAGCACCTCACCCCATACGCCTACCTTCCATATACTAATCATTAGTTCTCAATTCTTGACCAATAATTATGCCTTAAATACTCACACATGTAGCCAACCTCTTTCATATAATAATCTTCCACCATTGTTTATTTATTAGTAAAGTCAGTAACCATTAAGAATAACTTGAACAGAAACAGTATTCAATGCTATCATTTTGTTGATGAAACACCGATCCACAACAATTGTAACTAAAAATTAATGAGATGAATTAAGCTTATCATAATTCAATAATAAAACATAGAAAACAAACTTACCAAAGAGCACTCATTGCACATGCATTCCCACCGTGTTTGAGCTAGAGCAGCACGGACTGTGAGGTTCCCTCAAACAATATAGGTTTAGTTAATTTTTATAAATGGGCCAAGTGGAATAAGGTATTAAATAAATTATGATTTTGACCCATTAACCACCAATTAAAATTAATTATTAAAATTACCTCACTAATTTCATAATTATAGTTACGAATATTCCAAAATACCCTTTTAAAATCTAATGCAAGAGTCTTTTATAAAATAAAAAGTTCTAGTACTGAAAACGATCAAATGGGTCGTTACATTAAGATACTTTTCTCTTCTTCTTTGGTTTTAGTTTGAAAGGAAGTTGAAGTTCTTTAAGATTCCAAGTTAAAAGGGAAAGTTGCATAAATTCAGGTATGGTGACTAATACTTTTTTGTCCTCCTTATGCATGAGTTTGAATAAAGAATTACATGTGTGCTGTTATAAAGAACTCAAGGGGTGGTGATTTCAGTATTTGGTTACTATGATAAAGAATATTGTGGTTCTTTTATGTGTATATGTGTAACACTCCGGAAAATGGTAGGTTAATCTAGAGCCTAAACGTGAGTATGAACGTCAAGTATGAGGGTTATTTGGGTCAATACCAAAGTGGAAAGTGCAAGGAAAGGGGCCCAAGGCAAGGCCATAGGCTAAGGATTACCCCTAGGTTGTAGCTACTGCCCCACCTTCACGAGTGGGACCACAAGTTATGGTCCTCACCATGGCTCGTGAAGGCAGCTCGTGGTCTTGCTTGGCCATGAAAATATGGACACCATTTTCCCTAGCTACTGCCTCAGCATCCAAGGCCATCACCACGGCCCGTGGTCATGACCATGACTATGGGAGTTGCTCACGGAGTTGCCTTAGGCAATTAGCAAAGGGTCCCAAGTGGCGAGCCTACTGCCTCAAGGACCACGAGAGGGACCATGGCTCGTGGTCTTTACCATGGCTCGTGGTCTTCATCACGGCTCGTAGAGCCCCTCGTGGTGATTCCTTGGGCTTGAAAGCCTTATGCTACCTTAGATGGGCTACTGGCCCAAACCTTCACGAGAAAGACCACGAGTCGTAGTTCTCACAGCGGCTCGTGACACATGGGCGTGGATTTAAATGAGGGTCTAGGGTCTTTTTCCTTTTAAGTCCAAACAAAGTAGGGTCGTTTTGGGTATTTTTATGGGTACTTTATAAGTTGATTTTAAGTCAAATTCGCCCAATATTACTCATTAATTCACAACACCCAAATATTTCCCCAAAATCCTCTCCTCTCCAATATTTCTCTCTCTAGAGTTCCTCCATTGAAGAACAACATGAACTTGAAGAATAGGACTCAAGAATCAATCTTCTCAACTCCAATTCGTGGGCAAATATTCAATCAAAGTATGGGAGTCTTGATTCATGGAACACTTTTCTCCATGAAGCCCTTCAACTCTTCATTTCGAATTTGGTAGGTTCTTCCAAAACTAGGGTTTTCAATCTAGCCACGAGTTCTTCCTAAAACTGATTTCATTCGGTTAATTGTCTTATATTATGGATGAATTGATGTTTGATGGTGATTTTAATAGTAAAACTCCCCATGAACCCATGAATTACCCCATGACCCCAATTTCATGAATTGTGATGGGCGTATTGATGCAAGATAAATACTATGAATTGTGTCTATGATGTTTTAGTTATTGAATCTTGTTTTATTCATGCCTAGTGTAGTATTTCTAGGTTTAATTGTGAGACATGATTCATGACATTTGAAGGGGGTAAATTGCTAGAGGTTATACATGCTGATGAAAGTTGTGTATGAACTTATGATTCACTTAGAAAGTGAAGATCCTATGACTATTGTGTAAATTGAGGTATTGTTGAAAGGCCATTTTTCCCTTACCCTTACACTTCATTATATATGAATTGTCTAGGATGATGAAAATGTTGTTGTGCTGATTGAAAGGTTATTCTCATGAAACACTATGAACAATAATGTGAAAGGCTTACTCACATGTTAATGTTGATTCTAAGGTTGAAAGTACATTCTCACTTTACTAAATCTATGAGCTATTTTATGAGTTTTATTGAAGGGTAAAGTATTCCTTCACACATGTAAATGCAATTCAAGACTAATTATGCATAATTTGGGAAATAATGCTTAGCACCAAGTGGATATGATCAATGAGGTAGAGGCCCTCCCGTCAATACAATAGGTCGGGTCATCTAGATTATTGTCATGAGATGGAAACTCCCACGCCAATACCATAGGTTGGGTTTCTAGAAGCAATCTCCCTATCCCATAACTAAGTTCCCACATAGGTCTTTAGCTAGTGGATCCACCTAAAAGCTAAACATGTTAGTTCTACCTTAGGCAAGTAGGACACCTTCTTTCGGTGTAGGGTTACATGACACTGGATTCCATCTTTCTCACATTGTCTATGTCGGTTATGGCTATTCTTTCCTATATGACAAGATAATGAATAAGACATGAACTATACCTATTACTCTTTGATGAGTTTTACTTAGTAGGAGTGGGGGTATGTGACTTCACTTTTGGATTGCACAAGTAGGATTAGTAAGGTGTTAGAGGGTAGTTTCTTTATGCTATGATGAGACATGTATGTATGCATGTATGTTGAATGGATAGTTGCTATGAATAACTTTCCTTATGATCAAGTAATGTACATGACTATTTCCTGAATTATGACCATTGATTATGATGAGGTCTAAAGATGATATGTATGACTAAGATAGCTTCAACGGAGTACTAAGTATGGTTGGTATGATGGGATGCCAACCATACATTGCACAAGTGTTCCTTAGAGTTACTAAGGTGATGGTGCTACTATGCTTTGAAGTTAAATGTAATTATGACTTCTGTTTTACATTGAAGGTGCATCTTGATTTCCAAACTTGACAAATGCATACTTTTGAACAAAAATGTCCTTTTTATCATATTTCAAGGGTTTTATGCATGCTTCCATACTTAGTACTTTATCTGATAACCCATTTCTTTTATATCTATTATGAGTGTAGGTTCCGATCGTTGAGATGTTCTTCTACTTCTTTCAACTGAAGCTTGGGTTGACTATTCCCTAGGCTTATGAGTCCTCAAGTTCGAGGACAAAATGTTATTGTTTCTAGTTTCTATTGTACTTTCTATATTCAAGACTATTGATGTAAAGAGCTATGTCCCTAATATTGTACTCCTATGCTTTAGATAGTGATTGAGACAAGGTCTAGACTCTTATGATTTTCTTTTATGAAAAAGAAGTTTGACTTCGATTGTAAAAGTTTTAAATTTTCCGCATCATTCTTATGGATTTATGTGTATGATTATACTAAGGGACTGTATGCGACCCCTTCGGGGTTAAGTACGCCGTGTTATGTTAAGGGATACCCCTGGGTCATGAAATACTTGGTATCGGAGCATACAATTTTGGGATGATATTTAGGTTGATGTCTCATTAACCACATCTAGTTGAGTCTTGTTCATGAGTGTGAAGTGTGCCACAGTCATGAATGAGAAGCTATAAGGTTTTTAGTAACTTTCACTTCTTTCATTACTCTTTAGTCGTGCTTTGGAGTCCTAAATATATGAAGTCCTTTTCCTAACCCTTCTCTTGTCATTATAGATATTGACTACAAGAAGGGCTAATGCAAGGAGGACGGAGAAGGTGAGTATGAATGAGGGAATTCCTCCCTAAGCTACTCAAGATCCTCAAGCTTCTAATGATGAACGGGCTATGACTAATGTGGAGATAATGGCGGCTCTCAAAACTTCGACTCAACTTATGACGACTCAAACACAAGTCGTGACCATTCAAGCCTATGCTATAACAACACAAGCAAATAGGGAAGTTAGGCCACGAGTAAATCCTAATGTGAGCACCATGGCATCAAGATTAAGAGACTTCACAAGAATGAACCCTCATATGTTATTTGGTTCCAAAGTGAATGAAGACCCACAAGAGTTTTTGGAATAGGTCTACAAGATAATGGATACTATGGGGGTGACTTCTATTGAGAAAGCCAAACTAGCTGGGTATCAATTAAAGGATGTGGCCTAAGTATGGTTTACTCAATGGAAGGATAATAGGGATATAAGAGCGGGTCCCATAAGTTGGGAAGTGTTCAAGAACGCATTCCTTGGTAGGTTCTTTCCACGGGAATAGCGAGAAGCAAAGGTGGAGGAATTTATCAACCTTCACCAAGGAGGTATGAGTTTCCAATAATATTCTTTGAAATTCACTAAGTAGTTCAAATATGCCCCATATTTGGTGTCTAATCCTAGAGATAAAATCAGCCAATTTGTGATGGGGGTGTCCGATTCCAATGAAGAAGAATGTCGTGCGGCGATGCTTCATGACAATATGGACATTTCACGTCTAATGGTGTATGCTAAACAAGTTGAGGAGACAAGGCAGATTTAAAAGAATAGAGAGGTAAAGAGGGCAACGACCGATGATGGAAATTCTTCTAAGGGTATGCTAGAGGGTCAAAGTGGACCAAGGTTCAAGAAGAGGTTTTCCAACCAAATCATTTCTAGTGCTCCAAAGACCAACAAAGATAAAGTGTCCAACCCTAAGCCTCAAGGAGGTAATAAGTGTTGACCTTCAATGGAGAGGCCTACATGTGCTAGGTGTGGCAGGAAGCATGAGGGAAACTGTCTTGCCGGTATGGATGTGTGCTATGGGTTTGGAAAATGTGGGAAATAATTGAAAGATTGCCGAACCCGTACGGCCAAGAGAAAAGAGTGTAATCAAGCTCCTCCTGGTGGTTCTAACTCCGATGCTCCCAAGTAGAGCTTCTATGCTCTTTAATCCTGATAAGTGCATGAGAGTTCCTCAGACCTGGTAACAGGTATGTTGAATGTCTTTTCCATTGATGTTTATGCATTACTTGACCCTGGTGCAACTTTATCTTTTGATACACCGTTTGTGGCAATGAAATTTGATGTACTCTCCAAAACCCTAATAGAACCTTTTTGATTACTACCCTAGTTGGTGACTCTGTTATAGCTAAAAGAGTATATAGGAGTTGTCTAATTTCTTTGTCTCAAAAAGTCACTTTGGTTGATTTGGTAGAATTAGACATGCTTTCTTTTGATGTAATTTTGGGCATGGATTGGTTGCATGCATGCTCTGCTTTAATAGATTGTAAGACCTGGGTGGTCAAATTTCAATTTCCGAAAGAACCAATTTGAGAGTTAGAAGAGGGGAATTCTATTCCTAGAGGTCAATTTGTTTCATATCTAAAAGCTAGGAAAATGATCTCCAAGGGGTGTGTGTATCATATTGTTAGGGTTGTGGATGTTAAGTTCAAGGTCCCTTCATTAGAGTCAGTACCCGTGGTGAGTGAGTTTCTGGAAGTTTTTCCCGCTGACTTGCCTGACATTCCTCCCGAATGGGAAATAGACTTTGGCATTGATCTTTTGCCGGATACACAACCCATATCTATCGCTACCTATAGAATAGCTCCGGCCGAATTGAAAGAGTAATGGAAAAACTCAAGGACTTGTTAGGCAAGGGTTTCATTAAACCAAGCATATCTCCATGGGGTGCTCCGATATTGTTTGTGAATAAGAAAGATGGTCCCTTAGGATGTGTATTTATTACCGCCAATTGAACAATGTCACTATAAAGAATAAGTATCCACGTCCTAGGATTGACAATTTGTTTGATCAACTCCAATGGGCTACCTTTTTCTCCAAAATAGATCTTCGTTTGGGTTACCATCAAATAAGGGTAAGAGGATGTGACATCCCTAATACGTAATTTAGGACCCGGTACAGTCATTACGAATTTGTGGTTATGTTTTTTTGGTTAACAAATTCCCCGACGACATTCATGGACCTAATGAATAGGGTATTTAGACAATATCTTGATTCGTTTGTGATCTTGTTTATTGATGATATTTTGATCTATTCAAGGAGTGAGGGTGAACATATGGATCATTTGAGGATAATTATCCATGTTCTTAAAGACGACAAATTATATGCTAAGTTTAGAAAGTGTGAGTTTTGGTTAAGGTAGGTTGCTTTCATTTGTCACATTGTATCGGGCATGGGTATTGAGCTAGATCCTAAGTAGACGAATGCGGTCAAGGGTTGGCCTAGACCTCTGACTCCTACCAATATTAGAAGTTTTTTGTGTTTGGCCGGTTACAATAGGAGGTTTGTTGAGGATTTCTCCTTTATTGCTTCTCCATTGACTCAAAATAAATCTATGTTTGTGTGGTCGTACGCTTGTGAGAAAAGCTTCCACGAATTGAAGGATAGACTTACATCCGCTCCGGTTTTAACCTTACCGGAGGGTACCGATGGGTTTGTTGTATATTGTGACACTTGTCAAGTGGGTTTTGGATGTCTTCTTATCTAACATGGTAAAGTAAATTGCCTATGCTTCAAGGAAACTAAAGGTACACCAAAAGGATTATCCGACTCATGATCTGGAATTGGCAGCGGTAGTGTTTGCTTTGAAGATATGGAGACATTACCTTTATGAGGTCCATGTAGATGTCTTCACCGATCACACGAGTCTTCAATAGGTGTTTAGCCAAAAAAACTTGAATCTCTGACAAAGAAGGTGGTTAAAATTTTTGAAGGATTATGACATGAGTGTCCTTTACTTCCCCAACAATGCTAATGTAGTTACGGATCCCCTAAGTAGATTGTTCATGGGTAATGTGGCTCATGTAGAAGATGAGAAGAAGGAATTGGTTCGTGAGGTGCATAGGTTGGCCCGGTTAGGTGTCCAACTACTAGATTCCACCAAGGGTAGATTCATGGTCCATCATAGTTTTGAATAGTCTTTTGTTTTAGATGTAAAGTATAAGGAACACCTTGATCCCTTATTAACATAGTTTAAAGAATCGGTTCTCAAAAAGTCTGTTGACGCTTTCTCCGAAGGGGGAGATGGGGTGCTTAGCTACCAAGGCAGATTATGTGTTCCAGATGTTGATGGCTTAAGAGAGCAAATTATAGAAGAGGTTTATGGCTCGTTGTATTCTATTCATCTGGGAACCAACAAGATGAACCGTGACGTATGAGAAGTCTATTGGTGGAATGGCATGAAGAAGGATATAACGGGTTTTGTAGCCAATTGTCTGACTTGTCAATAAGTTAAGGGCGAACACTTAAGACCGGGATATTTTCTCCAATATTTAAATATACCCACTTGGAAGTGGGTGGAGGTGAATATGGACTTTGTGGTGGGTTTGCCTCATACTCAAAGTCAACGTGATTCTATTTGGGTCATTGCTGATAGGGTGACTAAATCAGACCACTTTATTCCCATGAAGGTTTAATTTTCGGCAGAAGACTATGCCAAATTGTACATCAAGGATATAGTGAAGTTACATGGGGTTTCTCTATCAATCATATCGGATCGGGGTACTCAATTTACTTCACATTTTTTGAAAGCATTCCAACAAGGGCTTGGTACCAATGTTAAACTTAGTACCGCTTTCCACCCTCAAACAGATGGTCAAGCAGAATGCACCATTCAAACTTTAGAGGACATGTTGAGGGCGTGTGTCATACCTTTCTAAGGTAATTGGGATGACCATCCCACATTGATAGATTTTTCCTACAACAATAGTTACCACTCAAGCATTACCATGGATCCGTTTGAAACACTATATGGTAGGAGGTGTAGATCTCCGTTTGGTTGGTTTGAAGTAGGTGAGTTTTCTCTAATTGGTCCCGAACTATTATATGATGCCATTGAAAATGTTCGACTCATTAAAGAGAGGTTGAAGACGACCCAAAGTCGGTAAAAATCCTATGCTGATTTAAGAAGGACGGATCTTGAATTTGAGGTTAATGATTGGGTCTACTTGAAAATCTCACCTATGAAAGGTGTGATGATGCTTGGTAAGAAGGGGAAGCTTAGTCCCCGGTATGTGGGCCCATAACAAATATTGAAGCATGTTTGGAAAGTTGCATATGAATTGGACTTGCCAAATAAGTTTGTTCGGGTTCACCCGTTGTGTCATGTTTCCATGCTTAAGAAGTGCATTGGTGATCCGGTGTTCATCCTTTCTTTAGAGGGTTTAGGAGGTGATAAGAACCTCTCTTATGAAGAAGTCCTGGTTGAGATTTTCGATCGGCAAGTTAAGAGGTTAAGAAACAAAGAGGTTGTTTTCGTTAAAGTCTTGAGGAGGAATCACTTAGTTGAGGGTGCTACATAGATGGCCGAGGCTGATATGAAGTCCCACTATCCTCATTTTTTTCCTTCTACTTCTAATAAAATTTGAGGGAAGAAGATTTCTTGTGTTAAGTGCTTTGGAAGTCTAATGTGCTATGAGTATTCTTTGTTATTTCCTTATAATATGCATGTTCTTGTGATAATTCAAAATTTAGAATAAATTGATTTTTCATGGCTTTTATGTTCCTCATGTTGGTTTGCACTTTAGTATGATGATTGCATATTTGACTTCATGAGACATTGTGTTGAACATTCTTAGTTATGTTTTGATGATATTGCATATTGACTCCTTATTGTTTTGTTGAGCATGTTTGGCATTGATCTTTTGACGGATACGCAACCCATATCTATCCCTCTCTACAGAATGGCTTCGGCCGAATTGAAAGAGTTGAAGGAGCAACTCAAGGACGTATTAGACAAGAGTTTAATTCAACCAATCATATCTCCATGGAGTGCTCCTGTATTGTTTATCAGAAGAAAGATGGGTCCCTTAGAATGTGTATTGATTACCGCCAATTGAACAAGGTAACTATAAAGAATAAGTATCCTCTTCCTAGGATTGACGATTTGTTTGATCAATCCAAGAGGCTAAAATTTTTCTCTGAAATAGATTTTCGTTCGGGTTACCATCAACTAAGGGTAAGAGAATGTGACATTCCCAAGATGACCTTTAATACCCGGTATGGTCACTATGAATTTGTGGTTATGTCTTTTCTGTTAACAAATGCCCCAGCGGCATTCATGGACCTAAAGAATATGGTATTTCGGCATTATCTTAATTCGTTCGTTATCGTCTTTATTCATGATAGTTTGATCTATTCGAGAAGTGAGAGTGAATATATGGATCATTTGAGGATTGTATTGCAAGTGCTTAAAGACCATCAATTTTATGCAAAGTTTAGCAAGTATGAGTTTTTTCTAAGATCGGTTGCTTGGTCATATTCTGTCGGGTATGGATATTGAGGAAGATCCTCAAAAGACGGATGCTGTTAAGAGTTAGCCGAGGGCTCTATCTCCTACCGATATAAGAAGCTTCTTAGGTTTGGCCGGTTACTATAGGAGGGTTGTTGAGGGTTTTTCCTCCATTACTTCTCCGTTGACAGCTTTGACTCTAAAGAAAGCTAAGTTTGTGTGGTCGGAGGTTTTGAGAAAAGCTTGCAAGAACTTAAATATAGACTTACATCGGCTCCGGTGTTGACCTTACTGGAGGGTACCGATGTGTTTGTGGTATATTGTGACGTTTCTCTTGTGGGTTTAGGATATGTCCTTATGCAACGAGCTAACGTGATTGCCTTGGCTTCAAGGCAACTGAGGGTCCATGAGAATAATTATCTGACTCATGACCTTGAATCATCGGCGGTTGTGTTTTCTATGAAAATATGGAGACATTACTTACATTGGGTCCATGTAGATGTGTTTACCGACCACTAGATTCTTCAATATGTGTTTAGCCAAAAAGACTTGAATCTCTGACAAAGAAGGTGGTTAGAGCATTTGAATGATTATGACATGAGTGTCCTTTACCACCCCAATAAAGCTAATGTAGTTGCGTATGCCCTAAGTAGATTGTCCATGGGTAGTGTGGCTCATGTAGAAGAGTAGAAAAAAGAATTGGTTCGTGATGTGCATAGGTTGACCCGGTTAGGTGTCCAACTAGTGGATTCCACCAATGGTGCAGTTATGGTCCATCATAGTTCCGAATCATCCTTTGTGGTTGATGTGAAGTGTAAGCAATATATATATCCTATATTAATTGAGTTGAAAGAATTGATTCTCAATAAGTCCGTTGAGGTTTTCTCAAAAAGAGGAGATGGGGTGCTTAGGTACCAAGGTATATTATATGTTTCAGATGTTGATGGGTTAAGAGAAATTTTTTTAGAAGAGGTTCATGGTTCACAGTATTCTATTCATCCGGGAGCTACATAGATGTACTGTGACCTACAGGAAGTCTATTGGTGGAATGGTATGAAGAAGGAAATAGCGGGTTTTGTAGCCAAGTGTCCGAATTTCCAACAAGTTAAGGCAGAGCATCGAAGGCCCGGAGGGTTGTCCCAAGATATAGATATTCCCACTTGGAAGTGGGAGAATGTTAATATGGATTTTATTGTGGGGTTGCCTCATTCTCAAAGGCAACATGATTCTATTCGGCTCATTTTTGATAGAATAACAAAGTCCGCCCACTTTATTCCCGTCAAGACTTCATTTTCGGCAGAAGACTATGACAAGTTCTACATAAATAAGATAGTGAAGTTGCATGGAGTCCCCTCATCTATCATTTAGGATCGGGGTACTCAAATTACTTCACCTTTTTGGAAGACATTGCCAAGCTTTCCACCCTCCAATGTTAAAGGTAGTACCGCTTTCCACCCTCAAACGGATTGCCAAGCGGAACGTACCATTCAAACCTTAGAGGACATGTTGAGGACATGTGTGATATATTTCAAAGATAGTTGGGATGACCATCTCCCATTGATTAAGTTTCCTACAACAATAGTTACCACTCAAGCATTGCCATGGCTCTGTGATGAGTCCACAAATTGGACTCATTTAGGGCTTTGATTTGATAGAAATAGTGTCCTCTAATGCTTATTTTGTCTAAATATCTTATGAAAACTCTTAAGTTTTAGGTATTTAAGGTTTTAGTGGAAGTATTGATAGTTAGGCGCAGAAAGGAACAAAAATGCTGAAAGGGATGAAGAATCTGAAGTCTGAGCATCGCCAAGCATCTTTGGTGATTCACCGAAAGTACAGATTATGCCCTTTGTTCTAGTATGCAAAGCCCTGAAGGAAGAAGATCAAAACGGCGATGAAAAGAGCAGTCGGCGCTTCGCCGGATAGTTCCGCAAAGCAGTACTATACCGCCAAATGGTCCAGAACGTGAAGATGATGAAGGCAAGCACTAAACGACAATGAGATAGAAAAAGGGCAAGTCGGCGAGTCATTCGGCGAACTCAACTAACCTCGCTGAACTATCCGCCAGCACTAATTTCTGGTGGCTATAAATACTAAACTCTTTATTAATTTTAGGAGTTTCAAATTATTATTATTATTTTTCATAATAGAATAGTACTTTTTAGATATTTTCTCTCAAATTTAGAGAGGGTTTTATGGAAGACTTGAAGAGAGAAAGATTTCATCATCCCCAAGTTGGAAGTGGGTATTCTCCATTCCTCTTCCTTTGCTTAAATCAAGGTTTAATTTCTTATACCCATTTGATTTTAGTATTATTTTAGGTGTATTTTGTTATTTATTGATGTGTGGCTAAAAACCTCCATTCTTGGGGTGTGATTTAGCAAATATGTGTTGATATTGTTGCGGGGTCTTGCTTGCTGATAGGTTAGATGTATTTTAATGGTGATTTCACCTAATGGTTGTGGTTTTATTAAATGGATATGTAGTTGCAAATACAAAACTACCCATGTGTTTTTGGCTTGCCCGAGAGGGAGGTCGCAAAACCAAGACCACTAGACTGATGGCTTAAGGAGTGGGTCGACATAAGTTCAGCCCGATAGGGTGAGCTCTAGTCCCATATCCTAACACTCAGCTCGAGAGAGTGAGTGGGGCAAGGTGTAGGCTGGTCTTCATGCCGCAAATGTGTGTCCGAGAGGAACCCATTTGAAATGGGGTAAGTTGCCCGAGAGGGAACTTATATACATCTAAAGCTTAGCCTAGTCACTATTATATTGCAAATTTCCTATTGAAAGCATGGACCGAACGATTTGTCTCAACTTGTATTGCAGTCACACTCCAAGAACATTTCCCCGTACTTGAGTTCCTTGTTAATTTTTGTTGTTTTTACTACTTGTGACAAAACCCCCAATTTATATTTAACACTTTTGTGCCACCCCCTTTCATTTATTATGGTTTTTCTCGTTAATGTCTTTAGCTACAACTAGTTAGAGCTTAATTTTATTTTTGTATCAATTCTCAAAAGCACTCCCTAGAGACACAACCCAACCTTTAATTGGGTTACTATACTATTGATGATCGTAGACGCTCATACCGTAGGTTAGTGTCGTTGGTCATGATAAGCATCAAAATGGCGCCGCTGCCGGGGAGTAGTGTTATTTGAGAATTTTTAGATTAGTAGAATTTTTGTTCTTCTTAGTTGTAGCTCAATAACTTAATTCTTAGTTATCTTTTGCGATTTGTTGGCATCTAAACAAGGGAAAGAAAGGCTAATAGAGTTTCCTCCATTAGAGGTAATGATGTATCAGAATCGTATCCTAACCTTCAAGAAATTGGAGGATGAGCGGATCTATGAGACCTGGGCAAGATTCAATGAACTACTAACTCAATGCCTCACTCATGAACTTCCCAGTACGATCCTTCTTGATTGCTTCTACCGAAGTCTTTGCCCCAAAACAAGATGTTGGTTGACCAACTCCTTCCTGACGGAACATTAAAGTAGCCATATATAATAACAGTTCAACTTCTTGACAATATGGCTAAAATGATCCAAGAGGTCGAAAAGGATCTCTTGATGACCGCACTAATGACTCAATTGGATGAGTTAAAGATAAATATGGTGAAGGTCGAAGCTCATTGCAAAAGGAAGGATAAATACATTTCCTCTCATATTCGAAGAAACAATGAGAACAAGAACATCAAGGGCATTGAGGAAATGCTCTCAACAATTCCCCGCAAGGTGATCGAGCGAGACAAAGAGTAGGAGGGATTGAAAGAAGACATCGAAGGAATGAAAAGAATTATTCGGTGTCACTATAAAGCTGTCCAACTACTCGAGGACCTGATAAGTCATACGTTGCCTCAATACCATCCACAGAGAAACAGGGGATCGCCTAATGAGGACATGGCCAACCCCAACAACGAAACTTGAGTAATGACTTGCATCGTGCCACGACGGTAAACAAGGCACTTCTTGGGAGGCAACCCAAGGTCTTTAACGTTTAGGATTTTGCTTTTATGAATAACAGTGTGGTGTGTTGCAGGTTAAAATGAGGAAAGTGTGGAAATATTTCAGGTTTGTGAGCAAAAAGTCCATTCCACGAGTCACCAAATAGGTCTGCGAGCCTGATTGGATCTGCCGTTTGGCTCAATACAAGATTTGTACAGAGCCTGTAAAACTCGGCAAACTCGAAAAGCAACTCAGCACATCGCTAATAGGTTTGGAGATATCGACGCAGACCGCCGAATTCACACACTGAAAATTGAAGATTTCTATCGAAAGGGCTGGAAAAATGACAACTCGGCGAATCATCGAGTGGGTTGGCAAGTGCGACTAATGTCGCCAAATGTAAACAAATTGAATAGCATATATTGCTAATAGTCATACTTCTTCATTCTTTTTTAACTTCCAAACTCCACAAACTTCACACCAAGGTAGTAATTTACACTTTCTCACCTTGAATTAGTACTTTAGGCACAAAATAGCTCTTGGAACTCGGATTTTCATTGCCACCTAGCATTACAATTTTGTTTACTTAGCAAAAAGGTTAGTTTCTGGAAAACCCCCGCTCACTTTTTAAGAGTTCAACCTCATCTGCAATCTAGAAGTCCACTAATGCGTGTTAGATCTCTCTGATATGAGTAGACATTTTCGAGTACCTGTTTTTGATTTGTAAATTCGGGCCTATTTGCTTTTACTTTTCAAATTCCTTTTTCACTCTAGTTAACTTGAATCTAAATGTGGGATACTATGCATAATGGTTGTTGACCATAAATGGGTGCTATGGGTCTGGGCTAAATTTCATTAATGCATGGTTTAATTTTGTTTTTGAGGTTTGTGCGATGGATTTTGAAAAGTGAGTTGAATTTAAGGCACGATAAGTCAGTCGGTGAGCTGCGTTGAGCTTGCAAAATCACTCAGCGGTTCGCCTACTACACCTAAATCACCTTTAAATTCTTATCGTAAGTTTTGTGGGCTCTGTAACTTTCGACAGACATATTCATAATCGCCCAACAGATTTGGTGATTCACTGATTAGATTTGTCTTCAATTCTGTGCTACAATGTAATTACTTACTATTCTCTCTAACGTTTTGCAGATATGGCCACACGATCGACCAGAAGAAGGAAAAAGGGAATTATGATTAGTGAAAATGCACCTTCACCTAGGAGCAAGGCTACCACCGCTTCAAAAAGCAAGGGGAAGGGCAAAACGTCTGAATTATCCGATGCAAGATCTGACAGCACAGGTTTCTACACCACCGAGCCACCCACATATAATAGTGAGAGTACATAGTCTGATGAAGATTACCAGACAGAGGCAAGGATGGCTGAATTACGATCCAAAATGATACATGATCCATATCGGATCAGAGATAGTCAATCCAACACTTCCAGCTATAGGGCAAGCATTAGTGCTGGCACAGCTAGTAAAAGGTCCCAAACATGGATCAATGAATAGATCAAAGGCAGATGGTCTGAGAATGATCATTGAGGAGAAATGACTTTCCATAAATGGGGTTATTGATAGGTATCCAGAAGTGATGGAGTGCCTGGAATACCACAAATTCCATATCTTCACAAGACATCGCGGCTCTTACATACCAAGCTCAATTAGAGAGTTCTACGACACATACAGTGCATTAGTACCTCAACGAGAAAGGCTAGTCTCATCCTTTAAAGCAGTTGACCATGTGGTTGTCAGAGGAAGGAAGGTAGCATGTGACAGTAACACTATCAGCATAGCTTTGGGAATGTCCGACAAGATTAATGACCACTGCCAGCACTTAATCGGGAGACAAAAGTTGGATGCAATGAAAAAATGGCTAGCCCTGCTAGTCTCAGATGATAATTCTCTGACATGGTTAATAGAAGGAGTTCCAATTAGGAAGAAAAATCTGAGCATAGATGCACGATAATAGTTCGGATTCATCAGCAGCACAGTTATGCCATCACATAATGAATCAATCCTTCGTTATTCTTGGTTGTCTTGGATGCATCATGGAGAAAACTAGGATAAATCTCGGGAAGATCATTTCCTATGAAATCCATATCCGTGCAAAGCAGGTCGAGACATCTCTCCCTTTCCCGGTATTAATCACTAAATTATGTGAAAGAGCTCGGGTGCCGGGAGATGCAATGAAGGATGTGGAATTGCCTGCCTCTGCCTCCACCAGTATCTGAAAGATCGAAGAAGAATATCATAAAGACCATGCAGAAAAGAGACAGAAGGAAGTCGTGGCCACTGGATCTATACATGCTGAGGTATATTTGCCTATTTCGGCCCCTAAACCTTTAGCTGTTGTTGCTTCTGTGAACCAATGACTCAGGCATCCTTAATCCGAATGCAACAGCTTGCCCGAACTGCTAATTGTCAGACTGCCAACATAGAAAGGTCCATTACATCCTTGATTCAGGCTGCCCTCGACAATGCTGTGAGACCACTAAGCACTACTATTGATGCTCTAGAGGCCGATATATTAGTATGTGAGCACGATCAAGGAGCCACAGAGCAACTAACAACAGTAAAGGCCACCATTGCAGAGCTGAAAAAAGATGTGGACTACCAAAAGTCCACTGATATATCCATGATCTTTGGAACAGTTGAAGTTCCAGACATGCCCGAGATGCTTTAGACTACCGCAAGACATAGATATGTAATGGAGCATATAGCTGATCCTGAATCGGAGGGAGAAACTGACGAAGAGATATTTGAGGAAGCTACAGTGGACGACATAGCCGAGACTGAAGAAATCATGATAAGTGCTGCTGTCCAAGCTTCTTTAGCAAAGTCTCCTGCTACGGGATCCAGTGGAGCTGGTCCTTCTGGTGATCACTCAGGATACTTATGCCATGACAGATGAAGCAATAGAATAACTAGGATCCACACTTTACCTCCCTGTATGTTCTTAGTTATCTTTCCAATTATTGGATATTTATTACTTGCATTTGAGGATAAATGTTTTTATATATGGTGGGGTAAGGCCGTGTGTGCTACTTTTTGTTTGTAATCTTTGATTATATCTGGGTTATTCTGTTTAAAATTTGTTTGTACACTGCTTTTTGTGGATGTTTGAACTCATGACTCTCTTTTGTTTTTAATTGGAAATGATTTTGACCCTTCCAAATTTTTTTGAATTTTACACAATTTTTTGCCACCCCTCGTGAGTTGAATGTGGTTGTTCTTTTACCAAAAATTGAGTCTCGATTTCGATCAATACCGATAACTTAAATAGTGCTCTCAATTGCACAAACATGAATGTACGGCTACGATGACGCCCAATGAAGGTGCATAGACAATATGTGAACTCTTTGATTCTTGTTGTGATTAGCCATTTATTGAATTGATTCTCTTGTAATGCCCATTGCACAATAGCGAAAGTGTGTATTCTTGTTTGACTTAAGTGTCGATGCCTTGTGTGATTAGCTTGCTTTGAAACTTGCATGAATAAACCTAGAATTTTCCCTGTTAGTTTGATTGATTTAGAAAGGTGTCCTTTTGAGATGAGCTTAGGCAACTTTAAAGAGTGTGAGCCGAATTTGACATATACCTCTTTTGTGGCCTACCCGTGAGCGTGTGAAACTATTTTGAACACCCTTTGAGCCTTACCTTTCTTAGGAAGAACCTTGATGAAACCTAGACCTTACTTGACGCATTACCTATAATCCCCTTCACGTATGGTTTAAGTGAATAGCCAACTTAGGCCAAAAGCCTAAGTTGGGGGTGTGGTGAAAAGGAAAAGGAGAAGTCAAGAATGGCAACAAAAGTTCCGCTTAACCAATGGTATTACTTAAAAATGGAACCCCTTCAATTAACCTCGCCGAACTATCTGCCAACACTAATTTTTTATGGCAATAAATACTAAACTCTTTATTAATTTTAGGAGTTCCTAATCATTATTATTATTTTTCATAAAATAATAGTACTTTTTAGATATTTTCTCTCAATTTTGGAGAGGGTGTTGTGTGAGACTTGAAGAGAGAAGGCTTTCATCTTACCAAAGTTGGAAGTGGGTCTTCTCTATTCTTTTTCCTTTGCTTAAATCAAGGTTTAATTTCTTATACCCATTTGGTTTTAGTATCATTTTAGGTGTATTTTGTTATTTTGTAAATATGTGGCTAAAAAACCCATTCTGAGGGTGTGATTTAGCAAATATTTGTTGATATTTTTGTTAGGTCTTGCTTGCTGATAGGTTAGATGTATTTTAAATGTGATTTCACCTAGTGGTTGTGGTTTTATTTAATAGGTTTGTAGTTGCAAATACAAAACTACCCATGTGTTTTCGGCTTACCCGAGAGGGAGGTCGCGAAACCAAGATCACTAGACTGATGGCCTAAGGAGTGGGTCGACATGAGGTTCTACCCAAGAGGGTAAACCCTAGTCCCATATCCTAACACTTAGCTCGAAAGAGTGAGTAGGGTAAGGCATAGGCTGGTCTTCATGCGGCAAATGGGTGTTCGAGAGGAACCCATTTGAAACAAGGTAAGTTGCCCGAGAGGGAACCTATTTCCATCTAAAGCTTAGCCTAGTTACTATTTTCTTGCAAATTTCCTATTGAAAGCATGTACCCAACGATTTATCTCAACTTGTATTGCGGTCACACCCCAAGAACATTTCCCCATACTTGAGTTTCGTGTTAATTTTTGTTGTTTTTACTACTTGTGACAAAAACTCCAATTGATATTTGACACTTTTGTGTCACCCCCTTTAATTTACTATATTTTTGCTCGTTAATGTCTTTAGCTACGACTAGTTAGACCTAAATTTCTATCAATTCTCAAAATCACTCCCTTGGGACACGACCCTAACCTTTAGTTGGGTTACTATACTATCGACGATCGTAGACACCCATACTATTGGTTAGTGTCGTTGGTCACTATAAGGATCACTCCATTTGAGCCCTTTATGGTAGGAGGTGTAGATCTCTGGTTGGTTGGTTTGAAGTAGGTGAATTTGCTCTAATTGGTCCCAAACTAGTTTATAAAGCCATTGAAAAAGTTTGACTCATTAGAGAGAGGTTGAAGACGTCCCAAAGTATGTCGATGTTAGAAAGAGGTATCTAGAATTTCAGATTGGTGAGTGGATCTACTTTAAAATCGCACCTATGAAAGGTGTGATGAGGTTTGGTAAAAAGGAAAAGCTTAGTCCCCTGTATGTGGGCCCTTATCAAATTTTGAACCGTATTGGGAAAGTTTCCTATGAATTAGACTTGCTAAATGAATTGGCTCCGATTCACCGGTATTCCATATTTCTATGCATAAGAAGTGTATTGGTGATCCGTTATCCATCCTTCCTTTAGAAGGTTTAAGAGTTGATGAAAACCTTTCTTATGAAGAAGTTCCGGTTGAGATTCTGGATCGGCAAGCGAAAAGGTTGAGAAAGAAGGAAGCAGCCTCCGTTAAGGTCTTATGGAGGAATCACTTAGTTAAAGGTGCTACGTGGGAGGCCGACGCCGATATGAAGTCCCACTATCCTTACCTTTTCCTTCTACTCATATTCAAACTTGAGGTAAGTAGATTTCTTGAGTTTGGTGCTTCGGAACTCATTTGTGCTATAAGTGTTCTTTATGATTTCCTTATGATATGCATGTTCTTTTGAAAATTCATATGTACCATAAATTGAGTATTCTTTATTTATGTGTTCCTCCTGTGGATTTGCATTATGGTATGAAGATTGCATATTTGACTTCATGAGATGAATGATGAACATTCTTAGTTATGATTTTGATGAAATGACATGTTGGCTCCATATTTTTGTGTTGAGCTTGCTTTGAGTTGGAGAAGGTAGTTCCTCCCATGTTTATGTGAATTGATGAGTTTTGTGCATAATGGGTTGTAGATGTAATTTCTACTTCCTTGTGTTGTATTGTTTATGTATTGAGAATAGAGTTAATGTTTCCTCCTATGATTTGTTCATCTTAATAATGTTCCATGCTTTTTTGGGCTGCTAGTCCCGAGTCTTTAATTTCGTAAGGTGTCTAGGTCGTCATTCGAGGACGAATACTCCCAAGGGGGAGATAATTTAACACCGTGGAAAAAATGGTAGGTTAACCTAGAGCCTAAACGTAAGGTTAAGAATCGTATAATGACTCCCCGAAATTTAGTAAGTCATTTAAGGGTGAAATGAAGTTATTTGAGTCTTCCAAGGGGCAAGTGCGAAGGCAAAGGGGCCAAGCCAAGGCCAAAAGACAAGGCTGCCCCTAAATAGGAACATACTGCCCTACCTTAACTAGAGGGACCACGAGTCATGGTCCACTCCATGCCTCATGAAGGTGGTCGTGAAGCTTCCTTGGCCATGGAAAATTTGCCACCCTTTGGCCAAGCCACTGCCTTAACTTCACGAAATGGACCACGACTCGTGGAATTGACCACGGCTCGTGGAGCCCTTTGTGAAGATGACTTAGGCACGGGGCTTGGGGGCATGAGGTAGTTAGCTACTGCCTCGCCCTCCACGAGGAGGACCATGGGGCATGGTCCACTTCACGGCTCGTGAAGGTGCCTGTAATGATGACTTGGGAAAAGGATCTTTGTGCTCCAAAAATGTGTGGCTACTGCCCCAACTCCACGAGGGGGACCACGGGTCGTGCTCCACACCATGGCTCGTGGAGTATCTCGTGAGGCTTGGACGGGGTCCAATTAATGAGGGTGTTTTGGGTTATTTCGATTTTAGTCCAATTAAAGTGGGGGTGTTTTGGGTATTTTTAGAGGAGTTTATATATTGTTTTTAAGTTAAAATTCACACGACTTGGTCATTATTCACAAACAACTAATTGAAATCAAAAACTCCCTCCTCTCTCAATATTTCTCTCTCTAAACTGAAGGAAGAAGAATAAACCATTAGAGCTAGGATTTGTAGATTGTCAAGGTTCTTCCCCAAATTTGTTGGAGATTCTTAATTGAGGTATGAGTGCTATTCATCCTTGGGTAGCTATCACCAAAGGAGCCTCTTCAAATTATGTTTTCAAGAATCCAAATCCCCCAAACCTAGGGTTTTCAATCTCTAACATGGGTCTTCTTCCAAAACGTTTTCCATTGTTTAATTATGGTTTATTTTGGTTGATTATGATGGTTTATGATTGGAATGTTGGAGTATTGATGTTTTATGATGAAAATCTCCCTTGGACCCATGATGATTTCCCCTTTTTCCTAAGTTGTGAACTATGTATGGCTTGATTGATGATGAGAGATTGACAATTGATTATGTTTTCATTGTTTAAGTTGTTGACTAATTATATCCCTCTATCTAATTTGTTAATTAGAACTTAGGGTTAATCTTGATTCTTAGCCTTGAACGGCAATTTTTTAGGGTTTATGCATGTTGATGAGGATTGTATATGAACATGTTATTCACTTAGATAGTGATGATCCTATGACTAGTATTTAATTGTGGTATTGATGTAAGATCCTTCTTCCCTATACCCTTTTCACTTGATTATGTATGAAGTATGTATGTATGTTATGATAACTTTATTGTGTTGATTGATAGGCTTTTCTTATGAAACACTATGAATGTTATGTGAAAGGTTTACTCACATGTTGATGATTCTAAGGTTGAAAGGACATTCTCACCAAATGAATTTATGAGCTACTATGATGTATGTTGGTTGAGTGCCTAGTGTATTTTCTTGTGACCACGAACTTAAGTAAAGACTTAATAACTTTTAAGGGAATTATGCTTAACACCGAGTGGATATGAAAATGACATGAGGGCTTTTACGTTTAGCAAGTCCGGCTTCCCAATGTATGTTGTCTCATGGGATTGAAGCCTTTTACACTAGTAGTCCGGATTACTAGTAGCAATCCCCATATCCCATAACTATGTGCCCACATAAGTCATTAACTAGTGGATCCAACTAAAAGTGATTATGAAAGTTCTACCTTAGGCAAGTAGGACACCTTTTTTTGGTGTGGGGGTAGAACATTGGATTCCACGTAGCTCACGTGGTCTATGTCGATGTAACGACTCAGAAAATGATAGGTTAAACTAGAGCCTAATGACTTGGTGTTGAGTTCGTAATGATGGTTTTTATGGTGTAATGTTGTCCCGAGCTTAGGAGTTTAGTGAGTCAACGTCAAGGAACATGTTAGATTCCATGCTAAAAAGACCCTTTTTGATATTGGTTAAGGGTGCAAAGTCATGTGCCAATCCAAGGAGGTCAAGGACTAAGGCAAAGGCAAAGGCTGCCCAACCTTGGCCAAGCACTGCCCCATGACCACGGACCACTACATGGGCAGTGGTCGTGAAGGTCCCTTGGTGGCATGGCATTCAAAGAAACTAGGCCAAGCTATTGCCCAAAGGTCTACGGACCACTTCACGGCCAGTGGTCATGACCATAGCCCGTAGAAGTGGCCGTGAAGATTACTTGGCTTGGTGCAGCTTTGCCAAGTTGAGGAGGCTACTGCCTCAAGGATCACGGGCACCACTACGAGCCGTGGTGCCCCTCACCACCCGTTTAGTTGGGCGTGGTCCTTGACGTGCTGCCTCAAGTTGGGGATTTTTGGTAATTTCGTTTTAATTTTTTACTATCTGGGGTTCATTTTAAATGGTTTATATGATAAATATATATGGTTTTAAGTCTTTTAAACAAGTCATTCACTCATTATTTCCCCAAATCAAATCCCAAAGTTCTCTCTCTCTATATTTCTCTCTCAAACTCAAAGAAGAAGAAGAAGAGGAAGTTTGAGCTAGGGTTTGGATTCAAGACGTTTTCCTCATCAAATTTCTTGGGAAATCTTAGCAAAGGTTTGGTGATCCTTCATCTAGGGTTAGATTTCACCATAGAGCCAATTTCAAAGTAAACTTTTAAAGAATTCAAGTTCATGAAAGCCTATGGTTTTACTCAATCTCATGGGTACTTTCACCAAGTAGCGTTATAAGGTTTCTCATGACATATTATGGTTGAATTGTTGTTATATTGATGATTTAAGATGAAAATACTCCATGAACCAGTTATTTATCTCTATTTCCTAGTTTATGCCTTCATGAAGTGGGTTGCTTGATAATGCATGTATATGAATAGAACTTATTTAAATGCCTTTAGATTGTTGAAGTATGTCATTACCAATGCGTATTTTATGGTGTATTGGTATGTGAGGTTTATGGCCTTGAAGGCAAGATATGAGAAGCTACTTGTTGATTTAGAATTATTAACTTGATGTTTATCCACTTGAAAGGTGGAGGTGTTTGCTTATTATGTACATTGTGACCATGGCCTAGAAGGCATAATATGAGAAACTGAAGTGTTATCATGACATTGTATGAATGAGAATTCCATGAAGATATTGTGATCATGTTATGAATGTAAATGTGTTATTATTGAAAGACTATTTCTCAATTTGACACTCATGAATGTTGATTATAGAATATGAAGGGATTCTTTAATATAAAGTATACCTTGAATTGGTAGGGCTTATGCATCCTTTTCTTGTATAATTGATTATATTGTTGGTTGTTGAATCCTTGGATCAGTAGTCTAGTGGCACCCTTCCACACATGCTTATAATGAACCTTGGGATCGGTAGGCATACGGTACCCTTCCATTAATGATGATAATGAACATTCGAATCGGTAAGCTTATGGCACCCATTCAAGAAGGTTAATGATAAGTCTTGAAACGGCAGTCCTATGGCACCTTTTCAAAAAGAATTAATAAGATTTCCTAAATGTACCTTGAATTAGTATGCTTAAGGCACCCTTTCATATGTAATGAACGAATTGGAGTCGGTAGGCTAATGGCACCCCTCATATGTGATAATGTCATGGTAATGAACCATGGGAATGTACGCTAAGCACCAAGTGAATTTGGTTAGATGGAAACTCCCCCAAAGTTAGGGATGAGTTTCAATGATTGTCTACCTTATCCCATAAACTATGTGTCCGCATAGGTTTAGCTAGAAAATCCACCAAAGCTATACGAACTGGTCTTCCTTAGGCAAGTAGACCACCTTTTTACGGTGTGCGAACTTATGACACCGGATTCTCTGACAAGCTCTCATGGTCTATGTCGGTTAACGCTTACTTCCCATCATGTGAGATTTCATTGTGGGTCTTGATAGATTCTACGAAGTGTAGGTAGTAGTATGGGATGCTACCTATACATTGCACGAGTAGGCTTTGAGAGGGTCATAGTGAGTTTCTCTAAATATTAATGGCTATGACATTAAGATGTTCTAAATGAGGTTATTAAAGAATGTTTTCTCTTAAATGCTTAATGTGATATGCATGCTATAATTGGGTTATATTAGGAGTTATTTTCCATTGTCATGACTTATGAAATGATATGTCTCTTATGAATGGATATTGTGCAAAGGTTAAAAGAAAGGAATGATGAGTTTACTTTAGGTGACCTAAATTTGGTGCCCTAGTATGGATGGTGGTATGGGACGCTATCCATACATTGCACAAGGTGTAGCATAAGGGTTGTTTGAGGTGAAGGTCCATGTTAAAGGTAATGGTTTCCATGCGATTTTGTTTAAGTGTGAAGTTATGACTTATATGATGTAAATGCTTGTATATGATGTCTTTTATGTTATTGTAGATGATGTTTCTAAAAAGTGGCATAATGCATGGTTTCTAACCGAACTGTCCCCTTTTAAAGCATGTTTTGCATGGTCATCATACTTAGTACAATTATGTGTACTATCCCATATTCTTCATCTTTTTACTACAAGTGTTGGTTCCGGCAAGTTATTCCTTCTTGCTAGTTTGAAGTGTTGGATTGCTTTCCTCCAAGACTTGGTATGTCCTCATGGTTCGAGGGCAAGACTTATGTTTCCTTATTTCATGTAATAGAGATATTTAGTAGTTGTTTTATATTGGAAAGGGTTGTCTCCCTATTATGTTTTAAGCTTCAGTTTAAGATGGCCATGTGAGACTTAGACTTTCGCTGTACTCCAAGATTTTCTTTAGATGAAGTTTTGACATTTTGTATTTAAATGAGATGAAATTCTGCACTATTTCTATATTGAATGCAACGAAATGTTATGAGGCTTGTGTGAGGCTTTTTAGAGTCTTCTACGCCATGTCACATCCGAGGCTTAGACTCAGGTCGTGACAAATATGCTATCAAAGCACAAGATCTTGGAAATGGTTTTTAGGATAAAAGTATCACAGGCCACGTCTAGTAGAGTTTTGTTCATCGGTGTGAGTCACCACAAATCTATGAGCGAGAGGCTATAGGACGTTAGAAGTTAAAGTTCTTTTATATTCTTGAAGTCGTGCCTTAGAGTTTAGTTATGTAAGTGTTCTTTTCCTAACCCTTCTCTTGTGTTAATAGGATATGAATACAAGAGGGAGACCCGCAAGGAGAGTAGGAGAAGAGAATGTGAATGAGGGAGTTCCACCCCAAGGTCCTCAAGATGTCCATGTTCTGTTAGAGGTTCTAGATATTACCAATGAAGAGATTAGGTCGAATTTCTTAATCTTGGCCCGAGCCATGGCAGCTCAAGAGCCTAGAGATGTGGGGCCTAGGGTAAAGGCTAACGATGGTAATATGGCTTCTAAGTCGAGAGACTTTGTGAGGATGAATCCTCCGGTGTTTCTAGGTTCTAAGGCGGGAGAAGATACCCATGAATTTTTGGATGAGGTAAATAAGGTAGTGAGTGCTATTGGGGTGACTTAAAAAGAAAAGGCGGAGCTTATCTCCTATCAATTGAAAGATGTTGCCAAAGTTTGGTTCACACAATGGAAGGCCAATAGGCCGGTGGGAGCGGATCCTATAGAATGGGAGGAGTTTAAGGAAGCCTTCCTTGGTAGGTGCTTTCCCGGTGAGAAGGGGGAGTGTAAGGTTGAGGAGTTTATCAACCTTACGCAAGGTAATGCGAGTGTGCAAGTGTACTTCTTGAGGTTTACCCAATTGTCTAAGTATGATCCATATTTGGTGTCAAACTCTAGGGATGAGATGAGTTGGTTTGTGACCGGGGTAACCAACCTAGTCAAGGAAGAGTGCCATAGGACAATGCTCCATAATGACATGAACATTTCTAGTCTCATAGTGTATGCTCAATCCATTGAGGAGTCTAAACTTAAGAGGATGAATAGGGATATGAAGAGAGGTAGATCCGATGAGAAAGGTTAACCTAAGTTCAAGAAGAAGGCTCCAAACCAAGATTTTTCAAGTGCTCCAAAGAATAACCAACATAAAGGTGGTGGATCTCAATTTTCTGAACCTATTTACACCACTTGTGGCAAGAGGCACTACGGGAAGTGCCAATCCAGTACAAATGGGTGCTATGGTTGTGGGAAGAATGATCACAAAGTGAAAGATTGTCCTACTCTTACGGCTAGAGGAAGGGAGGCCAAGAAAGCTTCTAAAGATGGTGCTATTTTGATCCCTCAAAATTATGGTTGTTTCTATGCTCTCCAAGCTAACAAGGGCAAAGAAGCTAGTCCGGATGTAGGTACAAGTTAGTTATAGTTCCTTGTTGTTGTTTCTTTCATGTAGACTCTAGTATGAGCTTTCCCTTAAGTGGGGGATGGTATGATGAATAGTAGGTTGTGGTGAATTTTGATATTCTTGTCACTTTATTCTATTCCTCTTCAAGCTTGAGACCAGCAGTTTCTTGTAGCTTGTTTCATGTTTTGGAGTCATGAGTGTTAATGAGTCTTTCATGGGTTACTTATGTTATGCATGCTCTTGATGAATGTAATGTTGAAATGTCAAAATGAGTTTTGACTTATATTTTTCATGATTGATATGTATCTAGTATGATTTGTGTATTATGCTTCATGAGGTTAAATGTTGAGCATGCTTAAATTCGTTTTTATGAGAAAATTGCATAATGTGCCTAAAGATGTTGTGTTGAGCATGATGTGAGTTGGAGAAGGAAGTTCCTCCAACGAAATGGGAAATGTTGATATTATTGTGCATAATGAGTTTGTAGGAGTAGTTGTTACCTTCTTGTATTGCATTGAGCTTATTGATGTGGAGTTGATGTTTCCTCCTATGGAATATGCATTATATTAATATGACTTGATTGTTGGGCTGCTAGTCTTGAGTCATTTTTCCCTTAAAAGTGTTTAATATGTCATTCGAGGGCGAATGTTTCTATGTGGAGGATAATGTAACGACTCAAAAAATGATAGGTTAAACTAGAGATCATGTTATGAATATAAATGTGTTATTATTGAAAGACTATTTCTCAATTTGACACTCATGAATGTTGATGATAAAATATGAAGGAATTCTTTCATATAAAGTATACCTTGAATTGGTAGGGCTTATACATCCTTTTCTTGTATAAATGATTATATCGTTAGTTGTTGAATCCTTGGATCGGTAGGGTAGTGAAACCCTTCCACACATGCTTATAATGAACCTTGGGATGGGTAGGCTTACGACACCCTTCCATGAATAATGGTTATGAACCTTGGAATCGGTACGATTATGGCACCTTTTCAAGAAGATTAATGATGAGTCTTGAAATGGAAGTCCTATGGCACCCTTTCCAGAAAACTTAATGAGCTTTGCTAAATGTACCATTAATCGGTAGGCTTAATGCACCCTTTCATGTCTATTGAATGAATTGGAGTCTGTAGGCCAATGTCACCCCTCATATGTGATAATGTCAAGGTAATGAACCGGAATGTAGGCTAAGCACTAAGTAGATTTGGTTAGATGGAAACTCCCCCAAAGTTAGGAATGAGTTTCAATGATCGTCTAACTTATCCCATAAACTATGTGCCCGCATAGGTCTAGCTAGTGGATCCACCTAAGCTGTACGAACCGGTCTTCCTTAGGCAAGTAGGCCACCTCTTTACGGTGTCGGGACTTATGACACCGGATTCCATGACAAGCTCTCATGGTCGATGTCGGTTAACGCTTACTGCCCATCATATGAGATTTCATTGTGGGTTTTGATAGGTTCTACGAAGTGTAGGTAGTAGTATGGGAAGCTACCTATACATTGCAAGAGTAGACTTTAAGAGGGTCATAGTGACTTTCTCTAAATCCTAATGGCTATGACATGAATGTGTTATAAATGAGGTTATTAAAGAATGTTAGCTCTTAAATGGTTAATGTGATAGGCATGCTATACTTGGGTTATATTATGAGTTATTTTCCCTTGTCATGACTTATGAAATGATATGTCTCTTCTGAATGGATATTGTGCACAGGTGAAAAGAAAGGAATGATAAGTTTACTTTAGGTGACCTAAATATGGTGCCCTAGTATGGATGGTGGTATGGGACGCTATCCATACATTGCAAAAGGTATAGCATAAGGGTTGCTTGAGGTGAAGGTCAAAGTTAAACGTAATGGTTTCCATGCAATTTTTTATAAATGTGAAGTTATGAATTATATGATGTAAATTCTTGTATATGATGTCTTTTATGTTATTGTACATGATGTTTCTAAAAAGTGGCACAATGCATGGTTTCCAACCAAAATGTCCCCTTTTAAAGCATGTTTTGCATGGTCATCGTACATAGTACGTTTCTATATACTAACCCATATTCTTCATCTTTTTACTAGAAGTGTAGGTTATGGCAAGTGATTCCTCCTAGCTAGTTTGAAATGTTGCATTGCTTTCCTCCAAGACCTGGTATGTCCTAATGCTTCGAGGACAAGACTTATTTTTCCTTATTTCATGTAATAGACATTTTTAGTAGTTGTTTTTTATTGAAAAGGATTGTGTCCCTATTATGTTTTAAGCTTGGGTCTAAGATGGCCATGTGAGACTTAGACTTCCGATGTACTCCGTGTTTTCCTTTAAATGAATATTTGATATTTTGGATATAAATGAGTTTACATTCTGCACTATTTTTATATCAAATGCAATGAAATGCTATGAGGCTTGTATGAGACTTTTCAGAGTCTTGTACGCCGTTTTGCATCAAGGGCCTAGACTTGGGTTGTGACAGTCGGGTAAGGCTATATTTCCCTATATGATATGTATACGAACTATGATAAGAACATGGACTTTAATTATTACTTCTTGAGAGGTACTACTTAGTATGAGTGAGGGTATGGGACTTCACTTATTCATTGCACAAGTAGGCTTTATAAGGGGTTATGGTGAGGTTCTCTTATGTCATGATGACTTATGGATTATGTATGAAAGATATGTATGAATGTTAAGGTTGAATTTATTTGTTACAAGCTATAGACATGAATGACTCCTTAGTTATGTATGTTGGTTATGAATGAGGTAAAAGTATGATAAGTATGATGTTGGTAGCCTAAATGTGATATTTAGTAATTGGTAGGGTTATGGGACCTTACCTTTGCATTGCACTTGTATGGGTTTGGGTTTCTTATGTGTTGGATTGAGTTATGTTTCTTCATAAATGTGCATTATGGGTTTTAAACTTGATAAAGGCATGATTTTAACTAAATGTCATTATGTGCATGGCTTCCATACTTAGTACATTATTTGTGCTAACCCATATTTTCTACATTCTATGAATGTAGGTTTCGGTGGTTGAGACATACTACCCCTTTCAAGTGATGCTTGGGTTGACTATTTTCTAGCTTTTACTGTACTCTCTAATTTTAAGACTTTATTGATGTAAAGGGCTTTTGATCCTATTTGTACTGTATACTATACTAGATGGTGATTGAGACAAGTATAGATTCGTATTTTCATTTATGAAAAAGAAGTTTATTTCGATTGTAGGAGTTTTAAATTTTTCGCAATTATTCTATGTCTCTATGTTATGATTAGTCTAAGGGCTTCTATGAGACCCCTTCGGGGTCAAGTAGGCCACCACTTTTTCTTTTGTTACACCCTTTGTGGCTACGAAAAGTGATGTACTCCCCAAAAACCTAATAGAACCTTTTTCGGTTTCTACCCCGGTTGGTGATTCTGTTGTAGCTAAAAGAGTATATAGGAGTTGTCCTATTTATTTTTCTCATAAAGTCACTTTGGTTGATTTGGTATAATTAGTCATGCTTGATTTTGATGTAATTTTGAGCATGGATTGGTTGCATGCATGTTATGCTTCAACAGATTGTAGGACTCGGGTGGTCAAATTTAAATTTCCAAAAGAGCCTATTTAAGAGAGGAAATGGGGGATTTCTATTCCTAGAGGTCAATTTGTTTCATGTCTAAAATCTAGGAAAATGATCACCAAGGGGTGCGTGTATCATATTGTTAGGGTTCTGGATGTTGTGTCCAAGGTCCCTTCAGAGTCTGTCCCCGTGGTGAGTTAGTTTCCGTAAATCTTTCCCGATGACTTTCCCAGTATTCCTCCCGAACAAGAAATAGACTTTGGCATTGATCTTTTGCTGGATACACAACCCATATCTATCCCTCCCTATAGAATGGCTCCGGCCGAATTAAAAGAGTTAAAGGAGCAACTCAAGGGCTTGTTAGACGAGGATTTCGTTAAACCAAGCATATCTCCATGGTGTACTCTCATATTTTTTGTGAAGAATAAAGATGGGTCCCTTAGGATGTGTATTGATTAGAGCCAATTGAACAAGGTCACTATAAAGAATAAGTATCCACTTCCTAGGATTGACGATTTGTTTGATCAACTCCAAGGGGCTACCTTTTTCTCCAAAATAGATCTTCGTTCGGGCTACCATCAACTAAGGGTAAGAGTATGTAACATCTCTAAGACGACCTTTAGGATCCGGTACGGTCACTAAGAATTTTAGGGTATGTCTTCTGGGTAAATAAAAGCCCCAGCGGAATTCATGGACCTAATTAATAGGGTATTTGGACAATATCTTGATTCATTTGTGAACATCTTTATCGATGATATTTTGATCTATTAAAGGAGTGAGGGTGAACATAAGGATCACTTGAGGATAGTTTTTCAAGTCATTAAAGACCACCAATTATATGCTAAGTTTAGTAAGTGTGTGTTTTAGTTAAGGTCGGTTGCTTTACTTGGTCTCATTGTGTCGGGCATGGGTGTTGTGGTAGATCCTAAGAAGACGGATGTAGTCAAGGGTTGGCCTAGACCTCTAACTCCTACCGATATTAGAAGTTTTTTTTGGTTTTGCCAGTTACTATAGGAGTTTTGTTGAGGGTTTCTCCTCTATTGCTTCTCCATTGACGACATTGACTCAAAAGAAAGCTAAGTTTGTGTGGTCGGAGGCTTGTGAGAAAAGCTTCTATGAATTGAAGGATAGACTTACATCCGCTCCGGTTTTGACCTTACCAGAGGGTACCAAAGGATTTGTGGTATATTGTGACACTTCTCGTGTGGGTTTGGGATAATTCCTTATGCAACATTGTAAAGTAATTGCCTATGATTCAAGGCAACTCAAGGTATATGAAAAGAATTATCCGACTCATGATCTTTAATTGGTGGCGGTAGTGTTTGCTTTGAAGATTTGGAGACATTACCTTTGTGGGGTCCAAGCAGATTTCTTCACCGATCACAGGAGTCTTCAATATGTGCTTAGACAAAGAGACATGAATCTCCAACAAAGAAGGTGGTTAGAACTTTTGAAGGATTATGACATGAGTGTCCTTTACCACCCCGACAAAGCTAATGTAGTTGCGGATTCCCTAAGTAGATTGTCCATGGGTAGTGTGGCTAATGTAGAAGATGAGAAGAAGTAATTGGTTTGTGATGTGCATAGGTTAGCCCGGTTAGGTGTCCAACTAGTGAATTCCACCAAGGGTGGATTTATGGTCCATCATAGTTCTGAATCATCTTTTGTTGTAGATGTAAAGTTTAAGCAACACCTTGATAATCTATTAATGGAGTTGAAAGAATCGGTTCTCAACAAGTTCGTTAAGGCTTTCTCCCAAGGGGGAGATGGGGTTCTTAGGTACCAAGGTAGATTATGTTTTGCAGATGTTGATGGCTTAAAAGAGCAAATTCTAGAAGAGGATCATTGTTCGTGGTATTCTATTCATCCCGGAGCCACCAAGATGTACCGTGACCTACGGGAAGTCTATTGGTGGAATGGCATGAAGAAGGATATAGTGGATTCTGTAGCCAAGTATCCGAATTGTCAACAAGTTAGGGACGAACACTTGAGACCGGGAGGTTTGCCAAGATATAAATATTCCCACTTGGAAGTGAGTGGAAGTGAATGTGGAATTTGTGGTGGGTTTGCCTCGTATTCGAAGGCAACATGATTCTATTTGTGTCATTGTTGATAGGATGAGTAAATTAACCCACTTTATTCCCGTCAAGGTTTCATTTTCGGTGGAAGACTATGCCAAAGTGTACATCAAGGAGATAGTGAAGTTTCATGAGGTGTCTCTATCTATCATATCGGATCGGGTTACTCAATTTACTTCACATTTTTGGAGGGTATTTCGACAAGGGTTTCGTACCAATGTTAAACTTAGTACTGCTTTCCACCCTCAAACGGATCGTCAAGCGGAACGCACCATTCAAACTTTAGAGGACATGTTGAGGGGGTGTGTCATAGATTTCCAAGATAATTGGGATGACCATCTCCCATTGATAGAATTTGCCTAAGACAATAGTTACCACTCAAGCATTGCCATGGCTTCGTTTGAAGCACTATATGGCAGGTGGTGTAGATATCCGGTTGGTTAGTTTGAAGTAGGTGAATTTGCTCTAATTGGTCCCAAACTAGTATATGATGCCATTGAAAAAGTTCGACTCATTAGAGAGAGATTGAAGATGGCCCAAAGTTGGCAAAAATGTTGTGCCGATATTAGAAGGAGTGATCTTGAATTTGAGGTTGGTGATTGGGTCTACTTGAAAATGTCACCTATGAAATGTGTGATGAGGTTTGGTAAGAAGGGGAAGCTTAGTCCCTTGTATGTGGGCCATACTAAATCTTGAAACGTTTTGGGAAAGTTTCATATGAATTGGACTTGCCAAATGAGTTGGCTCCGGTTCACCTAGTGTTTCATATTTCCTTGCTTAAGAAGTGCACTGATGATACGGTGTCCATCCTTCCTTTAGAGGGTTTAGGATTTGATGAGAACCACTTTTATGAAGAAGTCCCGGTTGAGATCTTGTACTGTCAAATAAAGAGGAAAAGAAACAAAAAAGTTGTTTCCGTTAAAGCTTTATGGAGGAATCACTTAGATGAGGGTGCTACATGGGAGGCCGAGGCCAATATGAAGTCCCGCTATCCTCATATTTTTCCTTCTACTCCTAATCAAACTTGAGGTAAGTAGATTTCCTGTGTTTGGTGCTTTGGAAGTCAATTGTGCTATGAGTATTCATTATGATTTCCTTATAATATGAATGTTCTTGTTAGAATTCATAATTTAGTATAAATTGAGTTTTCATGGCTTTTATGTTCCTCATGTTGGTTAGCACTTTAGTATAATGATTGCATATTTGACTTCATGAGACATTGTGTTGAACATGCTTAGTTATATTTTGATGAAATGGCATATTGGCTCCTTATTATTGTGTTGAGCTTGTTTGAGTTGGAGAAGGTAGTTCCTCCTAAAATGATATGAAATGATGAGTTTTGTGCATATTGGGTTGTGTATGTAGCCCTTACTTCCTTGTAATTTCATTTTTTATGACTTCAGAAGGAGTTGATGTTTCCTCCTATTAATTATGCATTTTGTTATGTTGCATGCATGATGGGCATCTAGTGTTAAGTCTTTATTTCCGTAAGGTGTCTAAATCGTCATTTGAGAACAAATGTTCCCAAGGGGGAGATAATGTAACATTCCAAAAAATGGTAGGTTAATCTAGAGCCTAAACGTGAGTATGAACGTCAAGTATGAACGTTATTTGGGTCAAGACCAAAGGGCCAAGTGCAAGACAAAGGGGCCCAGCCAAGGCATGCCCCTACCTTGTAGCTACTGCCCCACCTTCGTGAGTGGGACCACGAGTCGTAGTCTTCACCACGGCTCGTGAAGGCAGCTCGTGGTCTTGCCTTGGCCATGAAAATATGGCCACCATATTCCATAGCTACTGACTCAACTTCCACGGCCATCACCACAGCCCGTGGTCATGACCACAACAATGGGAGGTGCTGGTGGAGTTGCCTTACGCAATGAGGAAAGGGCCACAAGTGGCGAGGCTACTGCCTCAAGGACTACGAGATAGACCATGGCTCGTGTAGCCCCTCGTGGTGATGCCTTGGGCTTGAAAGCCTCATTCCACCTTAGAGGGGCTACTGACCCAAACCTTCACGAGAAGGACCAGGAGTCGTGGTCCTCACCACGGCTCGTGACACCTGGGCGTGGATTTAAATGAGGGTCATTAGGGTCTTTTCCTTCTTAAGTCCAAACAAAGTGGGGTTGTTTTGGCTATTTTTAGGAGTACTATATAAGTTGAGTTTAAGTCAAATTCACCCAATATTACTCATTAATTCAGAACACCCAAATATTTCCCCAAAATCCTCTCCTCTCCAATATTTCTCTCTCTAGAGTTCCTCCATTGAAGAACAATAATAACTTGAAGAATAGGGCTCAAGAACATATCTTCTCAACTCCAATTCGTGGGCAAAGATTCAATTAAGGTATGTTAGTCTTGATTCATGGAACACTTTTCTCCATGAAGCCCTTCAACTCTTAATTTCGAATTTGGTAGATTCTTCCAAAGCTAGGGTTTTCAATCTAGCCATGAGTTCTTCCTAAAAACAATTGCATTGAGTTAATTGTCTTCTATTATGGATGATTTGATTTATAATAGTGAATTTTATAGTAAAACTCCCCATGAATCAATGAATTACCTCATGACCCCAATTTCATGAATTGTGATGGGTGTATTGATACAAGATGAATACTATAAATTGTGTCGATGATATTGTAGTTATTGAATCTTGTTTTATTCATGCGTAGTGTAGTATTTCTAGGTTTAATTGTGCGACGTGATTCATGACCCTTGAGGGGGGTAAATTGCTGGAGTTTGTACAAGTTGATAAAAGTTGTGCATGAACTTATGATTCACTTAGAAAGTGAAGATCCTATGACTATTGTGTAAATTGAGGTATTGTTGAAAGGCCATTTTTCCCTTACCCTTACACTTGATTATGTATGAATTGTCTAGGATGATGATAATGTTGTTGTGTTGATTGAAAAGCTTTTCTCATGAAACACTGTGACCAATAATGTGAAAGGCTTACTCACATGTTAATGTTGATTCTAAGGTTGAAGGTACATTCTCACTTTATTGAATCTATGAGCTATTTTATGAGTTGTATTGAATGAAGGGAAAAGTATTCCTTCACACAGGTAAATGCAATTCAAGACTAGTTATGTATAATTTGGGAAATAATGCTTAGCATCGAGTGGATATGGTCAATGAGGTAGAGGCTCTCCCATCAATAAAATAGGCCGGGTGATCTAGATTATTCTCATGAGATGAAAACTCCCCCGCCAATACAATAGGTTTTGTTTCTAGAAGAAATCTCACTATCCCCTGACTATGTTACCATATAGGTTTTTAGCTAGTGGATCCACCTAAAAGCTAAACATGTTAGTTCTACCTTAGGCAAGTAGGACACCTTCTTTAGGTGTGGGGTTACATGACAGCAAATTCCATGCCGCTCACATGGTCTATGTCGGTTCTGGCTATTCTTCCCTATATGACAAGATAATGAATAAGACATGAACTATACCTATGACTCCTTGATGAGTTTTACTTCGTAGGAGTGGAGGTATCAGACTTCACTTTTAAATTGCACAAGAAGGCTTAGTAAGGTGTTATGGGGTAGTTTTTTTATGCTATGATGAGACATGAATGTATGCATGTACGTTGAATGCATAGTTGCTATGAATAACTTTCCTTATGTTCAAGTAGTGTACATGACTATTTCCTGAATTATGACCATTAATTATGATGAGGTGTAAAGATGATATGTATGAATAAGGTAGCTTCAAGGGAGTACTTAGTATGGTTGGTATTATGGGATGCCAACCATACATTGCACAAGTGTTTCTTAGAGTTGCTAAGGTGATGGTGTTACTATGCTTTGAAGTTAAATGTAATTATGACTTGTGTTTTACATTGAAAGTGCATCTTGATATCCAAACTTGACAAATGCATACTTTTGAACAAAAATGTCCTTTTTACCATATTTCAAGGAATTTATGCATGCTTCCATACTTAGTACTTTATGTGCTAACCTATTTATTCTACATCTATTATGAGTGTAAGTTCCGATCGTTGAGATGTACTTCTTCTTCCTTCAAGTGAAGCTTGGGTTGACTATTCCCTAGGTTTGATGAGTCCTCAAGTTCGAGTACAAGATGTTATTGTTTCTAGTCTCTAATGTACCTTCTATATTCAGGACTATTGATGTAAAGGGATATGTCCGTGAGATTGTATTCCTATGTTTGAGATGGTGATTGAGACAAGGTCCAAACTTTTATGATTTTCTTTTATGAAAAATAAGTTTTACTTCGATTGTAAAAGCTTTAAATTTTTTGCATTATTCTTATGGATTTATGTTTATGATTATGCTAAGGGCTTGTATGAGACCCCTTCGGGGTCAAGTACGCCATGTTACGTCTATGGGGTACCCCTGGGTCTTGACAATATGTAGGGACTGTATGGTTGATATTGGGGAAAGGTGTGAATATTTTATATGGAAATATAGGAGGGGTGGTGATACACCACCAAACTGAATATTGTGTAGGCTTACTAATCTCTCCACGTTGTTGTATGGATGTAGTTTGAGGAGAAGTAATTGAACAACGCCCTTCATATGATAAATTATGGGCCCACTGTTGGGCTACCATTTTTGTGAGGTTAAGTTGCCAAATGTGTTGATTAGCTACTAATACGACTTCTATTAATATCAATGAAGTGAATTTCCGAAGTTCTATTCCTAGTAAAGGAAACATAGTGGTAGCGTACGATCTCGAAATAGCTAACAATATATCCCTCATCTCCTTAGTGTGTAGAATTACTTCATTAAATGTCCATTACTCTACATTTGTATAATTATTCTCATATGTGCTAATATAGAAATGGTATTCGCAACAACAAGATTGGTAAATTATCCCCTTAGTCAATTGAAGTCAATTGTGTTATTTAACCTCACAAGTAATGAATTTATGTTACATAGCTTCTTATTTCATTGTTATTGCCTTTAAGTATTATTTTCATGTCTTGTACTACTGGCTCATAGTTCCAAATATAAAAAATGATTATGACCACCAAAACAACAATCTCAAAGATTAAAGAATCTAAGTGAAGCAATGTGTATAACTATGGGTGGAAGCCCAGAGGAAAATGCCTAGCATGGGTCGATACCAATTGGTATAGAAGGGTGACAGCTTAGGGGGAAAATCCTAGAATTGGCCGATCCCAATTGGTATAGAAGGGTGGCAGCTCAGTGTGAAAGCCTAGCATGAGCCGATCCCAATTTGTGTAATTATGAGGACAACATCCCAGGGGTTAAAATGTGTAGCATGGCTCATCCTCTTGTACCACTGATCAGATGGTCATTCGTATCACATGTCTTATAAAGATCATAACACATAGAAAATCAAAGAAATGAATGCAACATACATGATCCCACAAGAGTAACAACGGTTGTCGTATTCTAATCTATGCACTTACATAGGGATGCTTGATGTCATTTGAGCCTTGTTTTACATATGTTATTGACTTACATATGCATAACACTTTTTTGTACTGATGTCCTTTACGGGGACACTGCATTTCGTGTCACTGGCACAAGTACTCCTGCCAATAGACCTTATTAGTAGGAGCACAGGTACTCAACTGCTATTTGTGAAGCTCTAGGTTGATTCGGGCCTTACCGAGTCTTTGGCACCTATTTTGTTGTTCTATGATAGTTAAGGGTAAGGTGGGGCCTTTTCATTCCCTAAACTAAGGATTTCTATCTTTTAGAAGCTTTGTAGAGTAAAGTATATAGTTCAGTCGCATCTTGTCTCATAACAAGTTGTGGGCTAAACGACCAAGTCTGGTATATAAGTTTTGGGTCTACTTATGTTGGTTCTTACCGATGCATCCTATGAGAACTTGTCACAACTTTAAGGTTGTCATATTGAATATATGCATAGTAAGCACCGGTTGCATGTTGGTTCTCTCAGACCTTTAGGGCATCAAGTGACTGTCCGTCTTGGTGGGAATTGAGGTGTGACCAAAGTGGCATCAGAGAAAGTCATCCTAGGGAGTTTACAAAGTCGTGTCTATGTAGAGTCTTGATTATGGATGTGTTGTGCACCACATTTATAAACAATAGGCTACGGGACATGTAGGAGTTGTCTCCTTTTTAAATTTCTTAGATCGTGCGATAGAACCAGTGTTGTAGGTGAATCATATCTACTTTCTAAATTGTTTTATTGCAACAAAGATGCTGGTTACGACAAGATGTAGAAGTGCCGGTAAGCGAGTAGATGTGGCTTGCCAAGAAGGGACCAGCCAACCGCCACATACTCAAGTTCTTCAAAGTGAGGCTCAAGATGAGTCTCTATCATAGAGTTCCCCAACCCTTCCATATCTATAAGATCTAAGGAGGGAAGCTGCACCTCAAGAACCCCCTATTAATGCTACCGAGCAGGATCTAAAGAATGTAGTCCAATTATTGACTCGTATTGTTGCTGGCCTCAACCAAAGGCAAGAAGGTCCAATTTCAGGCACTAGTGGGGTAGATAGAGCAACTGGCACACGGATACGTGATTTTTTTAAATTTGGACCCTCTATCATCCGTTGGGTCAGATCCTAATGAAGATCCACAAAACTTTATAAATCAGATGAAATGCACTTTGGATGTTGTGCATGTAAGTGGTAAAGAAGCACTTGAGCTACCAACATATAGATTAAAGGGCGTGGCTTTATTGTTGTATGTTGATTGAAAGCAATCTAGGGTAACAAATGCACCTTCAACTATGTGGAAAAAGTTCAACAAGGCATTCCTTGACCATTATCTTCCATTGGAGATCCGAGAGGCCCATGCAAATCAGTTCTTTACTCTCTAATAAGGATGTATAAGCGTGAGAGAGTACAATCTCAAATTCAATTCCTTGGCCAAGTATGCTCCTAATGTAGTGGCTACTACGGAGGATAGAGTTCATTGATATGTGGATATATTAGATTCATATCTGGTTAGAGATTGTACCATTGCTTCATTGAATAAAGATATGGATATAGCAAGGATGCATGATTTTGCGCAAAAGTTGGAGGATCGAAGGCAACGAAGAAGGACACAAGATTCGCAGACAGAACATTCTAAGAAGGCCAGATCCATGGGGCATTTTACAGCATCCCGAGGTAAATTTAGGCCTCGGTTCTTTAACAGACCCCTAGGCCATCATCGTGCTACTCTACAACTAGTGCTCCACCATGGTTTCAGGGGTTTAGAGGAAATCAGTTTTGGCAAAGAAGTAAAAGCCAAGGTTCACAAATAGCGGGTCATCAAGAGTAGGGAAGTAAGAGCCAATCAAGGCCTTTTCGACAGCCTTGTAAACAATGTGGAAGAAATTATCTAGGTGCATGTAGGTTTGGGACAAAAGTTTGTTTATTGTGTGGTATGGTATTGCACAGCCTATTAGATTAGTTGTTGCATCATCCTCATCAACACCTTCTTTAGGTAGGGGACTACAGATGCCTACAAGTCATGGTAGAGGAGCTAGAGGAGCAGCTAGATCTAGTGGAGTTCAGAATCCCACCTATGGTCTAGGGGATCGACAAAATTTGAAAGCTTCACCAGATGTGGTTACAAGTACATTGTCCATCTTTTCACTTATTGTATATGAACTAATTCATATGGCGTCTACATTGTCATATGTTACTCCATTGATTGCTGGAAAGTTCAAAACAACACCAGAATTATTAGTGAAGCCATTTAAAGTGTCTACACTGATTGGAGAGTCTATTATAGCTAGAAGGGTTTATCATAATTTCATTGTAACTGTTTGTGATCGTGAAACATTGGCTGACCTTGTTGAGCTAGAAATGGTAGATTTTGATGTTATAATGGGTATGGATTGGTTAGCATCTTATTATGCCATGGTAGATTGCCGAACTAAGATGGTGCATTTCCATTTTCCAAAAAAGGCAGCACTTGAATGGAAAGGTAATATTGGGGCACCAAGAGGTAAGTTTATTTCGTACCTTAAGGCAAAGAAGATGTAACGACCCGAGAGCACCCCCTAGCCGTTACCGGCGTATTAGACTTCTCGGAGGTGTTATACAAGCCCTTAGCATTCGTCATAGCATTTATCATAGAAAAATAGCAGAAAATATAAAACTTTTTCATAATATAACATAAGACTTAAATGTCACCACATTTACACCTTTAATACAAAATTGAAGTACTACGTCTCAAGGTATCCATCTTAAAACATGACTACAACACAAGAGGGACAGAACCCTTACAATACAAACGAAACTACTATCTAGTACATAGAAATTAAGGAAACTCCTTAACATAAAGGTCCTCGAATCTTTAAGGACACACCCTACTTGGGAATAGTAAGCCAAGCTCATTACTTCTAGGAAAGACCCTTTAGCCACCACCACGTACACTTGGTGTAAAAGATGAAGAAGAATGGTGTTAGTACAAGAATGCACTAAGTATGATAACCATGCAAAACATGCTTTTAAAAGGACATTTAGTTGGAAACTATGCATCATGCCTTTTCAGAGAAACTTCAAGAACATTTAGTACATAGGCACAATATAAACCACATACATCATCATACAAACGGAAACCATTCATAATTGCACATAGAGCCACTTATAACATTTTAGGCACATTCAATGCATACAACACATTACTTTCCTCTTTACCTCAACTCTTTTCCTCAAACAACCCTTAGGGAATACTTGGTGCAATGTATCGCCTTAAGGTTACCAAAGGTTAACTTACATATAGCCTTCATCAATCCAACCACATATATTCATAGAGTCATAAGCACACCATAAGGCACAGTCTTCACATAGGAACCATCACCTAGGACAACCCCCAAGTCACACTAGTGCAATGTGCAAGTAGCATCCCATAATACTACTCCCACCAAGTGTTCCTAGGAAGCCACCATACACTAGGCACATCATATTCAACAAGTCATAACATCTTAATTTAACATTAAACATAAGACCAACATACTTCATTACATCATATAAGGACTCATTCATTTACTACATCATTAGTCATAACCCATTTATCATATCATAGGTAAACCACCCTCACAACCCCTTCACAAGCTCACTTGTGCAATGTACACATGGAGTCCCATACCCCCACATATACTAAGAAAACCCATTAAGAAGTCATCAGTGTAATTCATATGCATAATCATACTTCATGTCTTGACATAAGTAAAGTCAACCTTAACATGCTTTCATATTAACATACATAGACCATAGTCTTCATTACATAAAGAGCATAATCATAACCTCCCTTATAGTCCACTTGTGCAGTGCATAACTAGGGTCCATAGTCCTACCTACACTAAGTAACTCTTCAAGATATAATAACTAGAGTTCATATTCTTATATTAGTTCATTTCTTAACTTTCAGGAGACATTGCCATAACCGACCTAGACTATGTGAGCTACATGGAATCCGGTGTTCTACTCCCACACCGAAAAGAGAGGGTACTACTTGCCAAAGTAGGACCTACATACATAATAGATATCTAGTGGATCCACTAAGCTAATACCTACGGGGCCACATAGTTATGGAACAAGGATATTGCTACTAGAAAACCTTGACTTACTAAGCGTGGAGGTTTGCATCTCATGAGACAACATCTATGTTGGGAACCTGGACTTGCTAAATGTGACGGTTCTCTTGTGGGAAACCGGACTAGCTAAACGTGAAGCCCCCACTCTCATTTTTAATGTTCACTCGGTGCTAAGCTCCAACTCCCTTTTTAAACATCTTTCATCCTTTATTTAACATTAGTTCATAAAGTAGCCTTTAGGGACTTAATCCCTCGTATCTTATAGCTCAAAGGTTTCTAAGATGAGAATGACCTTTCATCATAGAACCTACATTATGTGAGAATGACCTTACACATAATCACACCATATTCATAACCTAGTCTAGTTTAGAGTACAATTGAGGAAGCCTTTCAAGAGACTCACTTTCACTAGATTATCATAAACCTTATTCATTCATTCATTCATGTGTGTGTACATATGTGAGAAATCCTTTCACATAAACACCTTTATACAACACATATTCATACCTTGCTAATCATACACTTTGCATGCATAATAACATGTAAGGGTGCATAAAAGAGTTAACCTTACAATAGACACCATAACACATCATATTCATAGTTATACATGTAGAGTGTATGTGTGTGCATATTGGTCCTCATAGTGACATATTAGCAACAACATTGATATTGAGTGTGTTTCCCTTAAAGGGATCACAACACATTCACAATGTCCCTAATTCATGAGCAATTCACATATAAAGCCCTTAGGGATTCTAGACCACACACCCACACTTAATCAAAGGAGACAAGGACACATTCAACATTGAATAGGTACACCTAACATTATATGATCAAACAGTCATATAGGGGGGTAGGGGTTATTCCACAATAGTACCAAACATAATTAGTCATGTAGACCACACCATATCCCTAACATTATCATTCACATTATACTCCTCATCATCAACACACTTTAAACATCATGCTAGCATTGGAGATTTCTTACATAGCCTTCATAGCATAACTTCATAAACATATGCATCATAATCATCAATTCACTTCACATCTATTGCCTTCAAGGTCATGATCTCAACATGCATATATACACAAGAAGTGAACTCCTCCACCATAAATGGATCAAACCACACAACATCAATTCTCATACTATAGACTAGAAGTTAGGTCAACTTACCAATTCTCCAAACCATGATCACCATGGATCAATCCTCAACAATTCACAATCAATTGACATAGGTAGCGATAGGAATCAACAATGCAATTCAATAACATAAACATAATCTAAATACAATTCCATTAACAAAGAAATCAACCCACAACTTTGCCCATAAGACCATAATTTTCAACTCATCAATATACCAACAATTCAACATGAATAAGTGTAGATAATCATAATAAATATCTATACAATCTAAACCAAACATAATTTCATCAATAGAGATCATATTCACAAAGACCCACATCATAGGCCAATTTTCGAGAATTTGGGGATCATGGGTTCTTCAAGATTTTCTTTGAAAATTGTATTAAAAATATTAATTCTACATTAATTCATCAATAGAATGATTTAGAAAATCACCTGACAAGGAACCCATGTTCAGATTGAAAATTGGGAATTTTGGTCTTTGAATCACTTTTGAAAATCTTTGATAGAACTCCTTGAATGAGAGGTTATTTAAGAATCAAGAGTCACCATACCTTAATTATTGAACACCTATGAAATTAAAGAAGAAATCAATTGAAAACCCACCTTCTAGCTTGAGCTTCATCAAGGTCTTCAATGGAGTTTTTGAGAGAGTCTATTTTGAGAGGGAAGGGTCAATTTGAAGAATGGGGTCTAGTTTTAGAATTTGGGGTTTTAACCAACTTAAAATACCCTAAAATAGGGAGAATAACTGTTTATAATAATTCCCCAAAGTACCCAAACTACCCCTCACTTAGTTGGACCTTCTAAACAACTCAAACTTGAGTTTTATTTTCGCAGATTTCGTCGGGAAACAAGTTCTCGACGCGGAGGTGTTCCCACAAGTATCTGGAAATTAAATTTCGAGGCAATAGAGTCCATGACATGTCCGCAACGCGGACCAAACTTTTGGCCCTTAATGGAGCTAGTCCACGACGCGGACATGCTCCCTCCTAGCACAACTTCAAGCTGCCTTGGCAGCTTGCTTGGGCAAGGTTGGGGTCCTCCTCGGGGACCCTTAAGGTGGCCCCCGGGGAGTCGTATCCGAACGTTTTGACCCTAAAAACATTTACTAAGACACTAGGGTCACCTCCGCTGATTTTAGACTCCAAACAACACATAAAAACATGAACAACATACTAGAACACACCAATACGTAAAGACTAGTTTCTGAACGTCTTGGTCGTCCCTTGACGTTTGACTTCAAAACTCTTTAAAACTGAATTAAAAGGCTATTCTTCATTATTTTAACAAGTTATTAATGCATAAAACCCATGTGAGGCTCTACTTTATCCTACTTTATTTTGAGGGTTGTTACAATATCCTCCACTTAGGAACATTCGTTCTCGAATGACATTTAAAACACTTTGGAGGACTCAATGACCCAACTAGCAGGTCACAATACACAACATACAACATCAACATAAGAGCATGATCTTTGTCAACTTTAAGAATCATCATGCGCAATAGTGTAAATACATAAGTCAACCACACCATAAGAAACTCTAAGCCATACTTGTGCAATGCAAAGACAAGATCATAGAATCATATCTAGTACTAAGTATCACTTTTAAACCACACATTCATGCATATCATACCTTGAACTCAACCATAGTCAATACACCTAGACAAGGGAAACATTCATGTTCATAGCTTGTAGAAATTAAAGTCACTCATAGCAACAATTCAAATCATACATGCATAACTTCATATATCTTCATAGCATAAGGAAATACCAGACCATAACCCCTTTCCAAAGCCTACTTGTGCAATGCATAAGTGAAGTTCCATACCCCCACTCATACTAAGTAGAACTCCTTGAGAAGTCATAGGTATAGTTCATATTCATATTCTTGTCATATTCAAATTCTTGTAATGTAGGGAAATAGCCTTAACCGATATAGAACATATAGAGCTACATGGAATCCAGTGTCATGTCCCACACCGAAAAGAGATGTCCTACTTGCCGAAGATAGAACTAAATGTATTAGCTTTTAGGTGGATCCACTAGTTAAAGACCTATGTGGGCACATAGTTATGGGATAGGGAGATTGCTTCTAGAAACCCCAAACTCATTACATTGAAGGGGGAGCTTCCATCTCATGAGGTTACTTTAGATGACCCGGTCTATTGTATTGACGGGAGAGCCTCTACCTCACATTCCATATCTACTCGGTACTAAGCATAACTTTCCCAAAATTTACATATTTAGTCTTGAATTGTATTTACATGTGTTTAGGAGTATCATACCTTTCATTAATCACTACTCATAAAATAGCTCATGGATTCCATTAGCTGCGAATGGAATTTCAACCTTAGAATCATTAATATGTGAGCAAACCTTTCACATCGTGTTCATAGTGTTTCAATAGAATAACATTTCAATAAACACAACAACATTATCATAGTCCTAGAAAATTCATCCATAGTCATGTGTAAGGGTAAGGGGAGAATCATATTTCAACAATACCACAATTACACAAGTAATAGGATCTTCACTTTCTAAGTGAATCATAATCTCATACATAATTCTCATCAACATGTACAAACCCTCATAATTTGCCCTTCAAGGCTAGGAATCAAAGCAAACCCAAACATATAGAATTACTACATTAGATAGGGGAATATAATGATTCAATAACTCAATCAATATAAAAATAATCAATTGCCATGCTTCTATAATCAATCAACCCACTTCATGAATTCATAATTTAGTAATATGGGGGATTCATGAGTTCTTGGGGGAATTTCATCATAAATCAACAATTAAACATCAATTCGATCATATTCTGTCATAAATCAACCATTGAAAATGTTTTGAAAGAGAACCCATGACTTAGATTGAAACACTAGGTTTTGGGAAAATTGGAAGCTTTGAAATGAATCGGTGTAAACTACACATAGATGAAAAGCCACCATACCTTATGAAGATTTCCTCATGAAATTGTAGAGAAAAGTCTGCTCCTTGAACCCTAAACTTGACCTTGTTCTTGTTCTTCAATGGAGTCTTAGAAAGAGAGATATTGGAGAGGAGAGTTGGTTATAATTTTGAGTCTTGTGAGTTATGAGGTGTAAAGGGGTGGTTAATAGTTAAAAAAGTACTTATATTAGTATAAATAAACAATATAAAACCTTCCCCACACTAAAATAATTAATTTAGGAATTTCTTAAAATATTGCACCTTTGGCCGAGATTGGGCAGCCTTGCAGGGCCCTATCCACGAACCACACCTACGGGGCGTGGATGGTCCCACGGACCGTACTGGTCACTTATGGGTTTGGTTTGCCGCTCCTCATTTTGGTCAAGATCCAGCCTTCACTCACGAGACCTCACCCACGAGGCGTGAGTGAGTCCATGAGCCGTGCTACTCATTCATAGATTAGACAGAGATTTTTGGCAAGGCAAGGGGAAGTCAAACCTTGACCCAAGAATCCCACCTACGGGGCGTGGGTCCACCCACAACTCGTAGGTGCCCATTTCATGGGTCGCTGCCTCTTGATAGTTTTTTGGCTGCCATCAAGGTGCTCCTCAAGTACTCTTGGTTGGTCCTTGGGGGTTTAGGCCTTGACGTTTAAGTCCAAAAAGACTTGTACTAATTAACAGAGGTTATTTTACGACTATATTCTTAAGGTTCAACCCCATTTAGGCTACTAGTTTACATATTAGGCTCTAGCTTAGTTTATTAGTTTTCCGGAGTGTTACATTATACCATTGCTCTTATTGCTTTGTTCAGTTATGTATATATTGTTCAACTTTATCCTATCTTGCATGCTCAGTACCTTTCAAGTACTAACGCATACTCTGCGCTATATCTTCTCATTATGTAGGTTCAGATCCTCAACATTCAGATCATGTATAGAACAGTTCCAGATGTCCAGTTCAGCAGCATTAGTGGTGAGTCCTCATTCTTCGAGGACGATATACATGTTTTCTGTTACTTTTAGTCTTCTAGTTTCAGTTTTGCTCGAGTTACCTGGAGAATGTCCCAGCATCTCCAGTCAGTTAGAGGCTTTTATTCAGACATAGTTAAATTAAGATTTAGATTTAATAATGATCTTACAGTTGTTACTGAACTCTCAGTTTTTATATATTCAGATTTAGAATGGGTATTTCTCATTATTTTTTTATATCATGTTTTAAGCTTCCCTACTGTAGTACTATATGCAGTAAGTCTTTAAGTATGCTTATTATATGCAAGTTTAGGGTTAGTTTGGGGTCACTCATGATCCTGGGTCCCGTGTTACGTCAATGCAGTAGCCTCGACGCGTGACAAACTTTGTATCAAAGCACTAGGTTCAAGAGTCCTAGGATGTCTGAAAATATGCACTAAGTAGAGTCCATTTTATGAGTGGGAAGCGTGCCACACCTATGAGGGGGAGGCTACGAAGTGTATTAGGAAAAACTTCACTTTCTTGTTATTCTTATCGTGCGTTGGTGTGATCTTATTATCTAACTCGACGTTATGTGCTTTCATATCATGCCTCCTCGTAGAGCTTACCCCATGAATGGTATTGCCCGCAATGCTGATGTAGTTCCTCCAATCACAGATCATTAGGTTTCAAATGCAGAGTTTCTGAATGCCATTGAAGTTTTGTCCCAGAGTGTGGATAACTAGAATAATCAGCAGGTTCCAGTTCCTACCAATGGTAATGGCGGATTAGTGGAAGCTAGGGTCCTTGATTTCGTTTGGATCAATCCATCTAAATTTCTAGGGTTGCAAGTTTGTGAAGACCCCTAGAATTTTATTGATGAGGTCAGCAAGATCTTTGGAATGATGCAAGTAAATGGAAATAATAGGGTAGAGTTGACATCCTACCAACTCAAGAATGTGGCTCACATTTGATTCACTCAATGGAAATAAAACAGGGATACATATGCCGCTCCTGTGACATGGGAGTGTTTTGGTATAATTTTTTTATCAGGTTCAAGTTCAACCATATCTCCTAAACCTCGTTCATTTGTTTTGATTTTGGAAACATTGTGTGGTGGATCAAGACAACAAAGAATGGTGTTGTGACTGTGTTTACTATTTTGTGACTTATTTTTTGGAAATATTTGGAGCCAGTTTTTGGTCATTGGCTTCTACTGGTACGTAACACCCTATAGGCTAGAAAGCCAATAATGCATAAATTCCAGAAGTTGCAGGTGCCACAAACGGGGCTTCCTATAGACCGTAGGTTGACCCATAGACCGTAGGTGGGGTTCGTGGTTGGCTACCTGCAGCCCCTCCTCAGAAACTCAGACAAAATTCATATAAGTGTCAACCCACGGGCGAACCTACGGACAGTAGGTCAGACCACGGACTGTGGTCCTGGTCCATGGATCAAAACCCCCAGAACACCCTCTCTAAAGTTAGTCGACGACTGAAAGGATGGACCGTAGGTCAGTCGACGTTCCGTTTGTCAGGTCCGTCGATTGCCCCCGACAACTTTTAAGTTAGGGTCAATTGGTTTTTTCCCTATGCGTTGGACCCCTAAACTACATCGTGTTCGTCAATTTTGGCCTAGTAACTTAATTAGACTTTACCCAAGTCAACTCATTCTCAAAAATTCATCCAAGTTGAACGAAAAAGAGGAGAAAGAGTCGACCAACCCACTCAAAGAACGCAACAACATTTCCTCCAATTCCAACCCTAAAATCGGAACATTTTTCCGTGAATTTTTTCACCGGGTAGGTGGGATTTCACTAGTGGGTTCCTTTCACCCATTAGGTCCCTAGAATTCAGTCAGATTCTTGATTCTCGATATCATCTTTAAAGCTAGGGTTTCTAGAACTTCAGATTATTGTTGTGATTCAGATGTTCGACTAATTCTAATCATATTATCATGTTTTGGAGGAATTGTTGCTTAGTTAATCTTAGATAGAGGTCATCAGTTTACCTCACATTTATGGAAGTCAGTTGAGAAAAGTCTTGGTACTCAGGCTAATCTCAGCACAATATTTCATCCACAAACGGATGGTCAGGCAGAGCATACCATTTAAACCATAGAGGACATGTTGAGAGCTTGCGTGATCGACTTTAAGGGCAGTTGGGATGATCACCTTCCTCTTATAGAGTTCGACTGCAACAATAGCTACCATTCCAGTATTCAGATGGCCCCTTATGAGGCATTTTATGGGTGTATATGTAGATCTCCACTTGGTTGGTTTGAAGTAGGTTAAGTAGTCTTGATAGGGAAAGATTTGGTTCATGATGTTATGGAAAAACTTCAGCAGATTAGAGATAGACTTAAGACAGCCCAGAGTAGCGAGAAGTCCTATGCAGATGTAAGGAGAAGGAATTTGGAGTTCAAAATTGATGATTGGGTTTTTCTGAAAGTTTCGCCTATGAAGGGGGTACTGAGATTTGGCAAGAAAGGGAAGCTTAGTCCTAGATATGTAGGCCATTACACGATTTTCAAAAGAATTAGTTAAGTGGCTTATCAGTTAGAGTTGCCAGCAGAACTAGCAGCAGTGCATTCGGTCTTTCACATTTCATTGTTGAAGAAGTGTGTGGCTGATCCAGCATCCAAAGTACCAATGGAAAGTGTGGGTGTGAAGGATAGTCTCACTTATGAGGATGTGCCAGTTGAGATTATTGATCTCCAAGTTCAAAGGTTGAGAAATAAAGAAGTATCTTTCGTTATGGTTTTCTGGAGGAGTTAGTCAGTAGAGGGAGCTACTTGGGAAGCAGAAACAGCCATGAAGTCCAAGTATCCTCATCTCTTTCCTATCGATTACATTCCAGCTTGAGTTAATAGTTCCTCTCGAATCTTTCATTTACTCATGCGTAGATTCAGTCTTAATATTACGTTCCTTCAGCTATACTTGCATTATCAGCGTATTTGAATGTTCTTGGAACTTATTTCAGTTAGAGTTCAGTTTCCAGTACTTAGTGGTAGGGTTTGCAGCTCTTTCCCTCCATGTTCAGCTAATTTAGTCTTCATTTAAGGACGAATGTTCCTAAGGGGGAGATAATGTAAAACCCCGTTTGCTAGAAAACCAATAGTGCAGAAATTCCAAATGTTGCAGGTGCCACCAACGAGGCCACCTACAGACTGTAGGTTGACCCACAGACCGTAGGTGAGGTCCATGGTTGGCTACCTACGTCCCCTCCCAAGAATATTAGACAAAATTTGTCTAAGGTTCATTGCACGGCCGGACCTACGGACCATAGGTTAGATCACGAGCCATAGTCCTTGGTCCGTGGATCAAGATCCTTGAAAACCCCTTTCTGAAGCAAGTTGACGACTGACAAGATGGACCGTTGGTCAGTCGATGGTCCATCGGTCAGGTCTGTCACTTTCCCTCGACCGCTTTTAAGTCAGGGTTGTTTGGTCTTTTCCCTATGCGTTAAAGACCTAAACTACGTTGTTTAACCCTTAAACTACGTCGTTTTGGTCAACTTTAGCCTAGTAACTTAATTAGAGTTTACCCAAGTCAACTCATTCTCTAAAATTCATTTACGTTGAATGAAAGAGAGGAGAAAAAGTCGACCAACACTCTCCAAGAACGCAACAAGGTTTCCTCCAGCTCTTGATTCGAAATCGAAAAATTTCTCCGTGAAATTCGTCACCAGGTATGTGGGATTTCACTAGGGGGTTCCTTTCACCCATTAGGTCCCTAAAATTTAGTCACATTCTTGATTCTCTATAGCATGTTTAGACCTAGGGTTTCTCAAATTTCAGATTATTATTGTGATTCATCTGTTAGACTAATCATTATCTTGTTTTTTGGGATTTTTTGCTTAGTTCTTTGCATGAAACTCAGAACCCTAGTTGTGTAGATTCATTTAGTGTATGAATTACACTTGCTAGGTCAGTTTATTCAGATATACATACCCGAGTAAAGAATATTTATGTCACGACCCAGGGGTACACCCTAGATGTAATATGGCACATATAACCCCGAAAGACTCCATATAAGCCACTTAGCATATCATAACATAAAATAATAGAAAATTGCAAAAAAGTTAAAACATTTTCCATACAATCAAAATATTTTATAGAAGCAAAGCGGAAGTGTTAATACACCTCTCTAAAACCATCTAGAAAATGAATATATTCGGGACAAAGCCCATCCACTAGTTCTCAATATAAAAGAAATACATAAAAGGAAAGGTGATCAAATCCTCGATGCTATGAAAACTCACCAAGTCTTCAATCCTTGATCTACTAGAAACTTATCCTCAGAGATGGAAATCAAAATTGCCGGACCCTACATTTGATAAGAATGTAGGGAAGAGTATGCGTTAGTACAAAAGTACTAAATATGATATCTAGAATTACATCATAAAAGCATAACATATGTTTAGTCAACATAAGTCATATGCCACAATTATAAGAGATACTTCATGAAACATAAACTATAAGCATAACAGACAACAACATAGTCATAAGCATAATCTCTTACATAGGCATAATATAAGCCTTAGTCAACCCTTAAGTCCTTCATATCATAAGAGGACCACTTCATTAGTAGCTTCAAGTCATACTTGTGCAATGCATGGATAAGACCCCATAATCTCACCCAAACTAAGTACCACCTTAGGCCATCATAGATACTTACCATATTTGATCTCATCCTTAGCTTAATTCTTATAGGCAAGGGAATCTCTCACATTTAGTCAATCATAACAAGGAAGGTAACTATAGCACAATCCTACCTAAACATACATCATATAAGAGAAACACTTTCTAGGTATCCTTAAGTCATACTTGTTCAATGCATGGATAAGACTTCATAATCTCATTCATACTAAGTAACACTTTAGGTCATCATCACTATACTTCTTGATTGGGGACTAATCCTCATCTAAAATATTGGAACACTAGGAGATATTAGTCATTCTTATTTACTTTTGAACACTATGAGATAATTCTTCAAGCATGTCTAAGTTCATTATTAACTTGAACACTATGAGATACTTTATTAAGAATGTCTAAGTTCGTCGGTATTTTTAACTCTTGGAGATGCTTCCTCAAGCATGTCTTAGTTCATTATGTTTGAACACTTGGATATTCTTCATTAAGCATGTCTTAGTTCATTAATGCTTTAAAACACTCTATTCCTCAAGTGTTCACCAACATACCCAAAGCTCAAAAATGGCCAAGTAGGTCTCTATTATCAACAACACATAACAATAATGTAGCCCACTAATACTCAAGACAACAACAACGTCTAACACATCAAGTCACAAAAGACATAACAATATCGGAATCTAGTAAAGCATAAAACACGTACTGGTATCAACATTTGGTGGTCACTCTTGATCATCTCTCACTTGAAGAGCATATAACCTATTCTTATTTTGAGTGTCCCCATCTGAACCACTAGTGGCAACTTGCTTATTCTCTCTTCCCTTAGCCATAAGCACTGGGAAATCTCTCATTTTGTTCCCACTCTTTCCACAACCATAACAACCCTTCATGTCGGCTAGGCACTTACCATGTTGATTCCTCCCACACTTGGTGCAAGTAGGCTTAGGTAATGAAGACCCACTACCCTTTTCCTGGTTAAACCTAGGGGTATTGGGAGAATCTTTATCGGAATACCTTTGCTTAAACTTAGGTCTACCTTGTCCATCGGTCTTAGCACTGGTGAAGTTCCCATCACCGGTCCTAGCCCTTTTTACCTCCCTATTCTTTTCCTTGAGTTTTGACTCCTCAATTTGTTTGGCGTAAACCATAAGACGTGTGATATCCATATTATGAAGGAGCATTGTCATACGACATTATTTTTCCACCCAGTTGGACACACCCATCAAGAACCTACTCATCATATCTCTTAAATCCGCCACCATAGATGGAGCATACTTGGATAGTTAGGTAAATTTAAAGGTATACTCCTTAACACTCATGCTATCTTGCCTAAGGTTAATGAAATCTTCCACCTTAGCTTCTCTCAACTATGAGGGAAAAAACCTATCAAGAAATGCTAGTTTGAACACTTCCCACTCTATTGGACCTGCTCCTACCGGCCTACCATTTTTTCATGCTACATCTCTCAATTGGTAAGCGGATAACTTTGCTTTCTCTACCGAAGTCACCCCCGTGATAGAAAGTACATTATAAACCCCATATATAAACTCCTTAGTATCCTCTTCCACTTTGGAACCATAAAAATTCAGAGGGTTCATTCTCATAAAATCCCTCACTCTTAAAGCCGCGGAATCATAAACATAGTCTAAGTACAATTCATAAACAAAGGGATCAACCCATAACTTTGCCTATAAGGCCACAATCCTCAACTCATCAATATACCAACAATTCAACATGAATAAGTATATATAATAATAAGAAACATCAATACAATCTAATCTAAACATAATTTCACCAATAGAGATCATATTCACAAAGACCCACCATAGGCCAATTTTCGAGAATTTGGGGATCAGGGGTTCTTTAAGAATTCCTTTGAAAATAATCTTAAAAATCTTAATTCCACATTAATTCATCAATAGAATGATTTAGAAAATTGTTTGACAAGGAACTCATGTTTAGATTGAAAATTGGGAATTTTAGTCTTTGAATCACTTTTGAAAACCTTTGATAGAACTTGAATGAGAGGTTATTCAAGAATCAAGAGTCACCATACCTAAATTATTGAAGAATCATGAAATTGAAGTAGAAATCAATTGAAAACTCATCTTCTAGCTTGAGCTTCATCAAGGTCTTCAATGGAGTTTTTGAGAGAATCTATTTTGAGAGGGAAGGGTCAATTTGAAGACTGGGGTCTAATTTTAGGTTTTGGGGTTTTAACCAACTTCAAATACACTAAAATAGGTAGAATAACCGTTTATAATAATTCCCCAAAGTACCCAAAGTACCCCTCACTTAGTTTGACCTTTTAAACAAGCTAAACTTGAGTTTTATTGTCGCAGATTTCGTCGGGAAACAAGTTCGCGACGGGGAGATGTTCCCACAAGTTTTCTGGAAATTAAATTTGAGACAGTAGAGTCCACGACATGTACACGACGCGGGCGAAACATTTGTCCCTTGATGGAGCTAGTTCGCGACGCGGACATGCTCCCTCCAAGCACAACTTCAAGCTGCCTTGGCAGCTTGCTAGGCCAAGGTTGCGGTCCACCTCGAGGACCCTTAGGGTGGCCCCCGGGGAGTCGTATCGAAACTTTTTGTCCCCAAAAACATTTATTAAGAAACTAGTGTCACCTCCACTGATTTTAGACTCCAAACAATACATAAAAACATGAACAATATACTAGAACACACCAACACGTAAAAGACTACTTTCCGAACGTCTTGGTCGTCCCTTGTCATTTGACTTCCAAACTCTTTAAAACTGACTTTAAAGGCTATTCTTCATTATTTTGACAGGTTATTAATTCATAAAACCCATGTGAGTCTGTACTTTATCCTACTTTGTTTTGAGGTTCGTTAGATAATCAATAGACCCACTTTAGACCCAAAATTAGGGTTTCAAGTTATGCAAGGGTTCATGGAGTTTTTGACCTTAAAACCATCAATATTAATATAAAACATCATTCGAAATACTTTCATACATGAACTCAAGCTTAGAATTAAAATTAGGGTTTTTAGTGTTTTTGAGAAACATTGAAATCACTTTGATTTGGCTCTTTGATTGAAAGGAGAATCAAAGATAAAATCCCCATACCTTTATGATTAATTTACTTAGGAATTGAAGGAGAAATCAGTAGGAACCCATCCCCTAGCTCGAACGTTCGTAAATGTCTTCCATGGAGTTCTAGAGAGAGTTTATTTGAGAGGAAAGGTTCAAATTAGATAATGAGGTCTAATTCTAGGTCTTGGGGTTTTATCCACTTAAAATACCCTAAAATAGGTAGAATAACCATTTATAATAATTCCCCAAAGTACCCAAACTACCCCTCACTTAGTTTGAGCTTTTAAACAAGTCAAACATGAGTTTTATTTTCGCAAATTTCGTCGGGAAACACGTCCGCGACCCGGACCAAACTTTTGGTCCTTGGTGGAGCTAGTCTGCGACGCGGACATACTCCCTTGATGAGCATTTTTGCAAGTTGCCTTGGCAGCTTGCTTGGCCAAGGTTGGGGTCCTCCTCGGACCCTTAGGTTGGTCCCGGGGAGTCGTACTCGAACTTTTTTACCCTAAAAACATTTATTAAGACAGTAGGGTCACCTCTACTGATTTTACACTCCAAACAACACATTAAAAACATGAACAACATACTAGAACACACCAAGACATAAAAGACTAGTTTCCGAACGTCTTGGTCGTCCCTTGACGTTTGACTTCCAAACTCTTTAAAACTGACTAAACATGCTATTCTTCGTTATTTTAACAAGTTATTAATGCATAAAACCCATGTGAGGCTCTACTTTATCCTACTTCATTTTGAGGGGTGTTACAAAAATTGGCGGAGTTTGTCATTTTATCAACAATGACAATCCCACAGTAAAATACATATTCACATCCTCCCACTTACAAGTGGGCATATCTATATCTTGGAAGAAACCTCCCAGTCTCAAGTGTTCGGCCTTAACTTGTTGACAATTCGAACACTTGACTACAAAACCCGCTATATCCTTCTTCATGCCATTCCATCAATAGACTTCCCGTAGGTCACGGTACAACTTGGTGACTCAAGGGTGAATAGAATACCGCGAACCATGAGCCTCATGTAAAACTTGCCCTCCCGGAGAGAGTTGGTCAGCAACTCCCTTATTTACCGAGTCAAGGCTCCAGTAAAAATACTGCAGCAAAACGTTGTCAGGTATACATGGGTTGGGCATTGTAGCGCCAACTTCTTAAATCGCAGCCTAGTCTTATAAATTGGGTCACCCTCCAACCGCTTAGAGCTCTGAATGCTATCCCGAAGAGTCATCATCTTCGAAGGAGGGAAAAATTGCACTTGAAATACGGTGACCAGCTCCTCCCACGAAGTGATTGATTCACGTGGCAACTCAGCCAGCCACTTCCATGCTTCTTTCATCAAAGAGAACGGGAACAACCTCAACCGGATTGACTCTTGGGATATATTCTTGAAGGAGAACGGCGCGCATACATCCACGGATTTTCTAATATGCTCATGGGGATCCTCATGAGCCAAACCACCGAACATGTCTTTCAATTATAAGAGTTGCAACATAGTACTTGCGCTATGGAACACAACGTTTCCTTCCGTCGAAGGCAAGCGAATGGCACCAATTCCACCCATAAGATGGGAGTCATTAACATTAGGCTGGTTGACATCGTTGAGGTTTCCGATGTCATCTTGGTGGCCTACTTAGCTACCATTGCTTCCGTTCACACTTATACTTCCAGTTTTAAAACACAAACAAGCAAACCAAAACTAAAATTAAGTAAGTTCAACTATAACTAACAAGAACAAAATTCAACTTAACTAAAAATTCTCAACCAAGACCACTCTCCGCAACGACGCCATTCTAATTTCACATATCATGACACTTTATACAATTCTAACTGTCAATGATAGTTAGTCAGTAATATAACCAAACTAAGTGAGTTGGGGTCGAATCCCACAGGGAATGATACGTGGTTAAGAATCAATAACAAATTACGAATATGATTGAGTCAATCATAGGACTAGATATTTACGAATACAAACATAATTCAAATTAGGGGTGACACAAGTGTCAAATAAGGGGGTTTCTTGGGATGTGATCGGATTATAGGCAAATATAGACAAATGAGTAATCACAATTGTTAGGAAATAGTTATAAATTAGTGAATAAGCTAGACTTTAGTGGGGATAAACTTTATCTTAAACAATTTACCCGAATCAAGTTGGTTTCTCTCAAACACCAACAAGTAAGAAATTAAGAACAACCTACGCTTTAGTCAATTCACTCTCTCGAGCTGAATGTATTGAAAAGGATTAGGATTCACTCTCTCGAGCTGAACCCATGAAAACCCAATACCCACATACCATCAATTCAGTAATCTTGGTTTTCAAACATTTCTCTCGAGCAAGCCAAAAACATGAAGGTAGAGTTGCATTTGCAATTGCAACCCTTTAAATTGAACCACAATTGCTGAATGAAATCACTTCTAAACAACATTTAAACTAACAATTAGCAATACCCACAAGTGAAATCAACCCATAATCACATAATCACACCCCAAGAATTGTGGTTTTAGCTAGACATCATAAAAAGATAGAAATCGTTACCAAATTGTGTTTCCATCAACTAGGTAAGATTAATTTCGTCTTAACAAAGGTCCAAGTTGAAGAATCTCAAACACCCAATTCTAATTTCTCAAAAATGGAAAACTTCAAATCTTCAAAGGTAAGGAAAATATTGTCTCAAAACCTTAAGTTCTAAAAATTGAAACTATGATTATGACAAAAGGTAGATAGATACTAAGAATAATGTTTGAAAATCTTTTTATAGTTGCCAAAAATATGCTGCGAAGGACCATTCGATGCAGTAAGTTGGGATTGCCGATAAGCTCAGCGATCCGCCCTTTGGTCAGTTTCATCACCTTTCTGCTTTGGCCTTAAGCATCCTTAAGTTCTGTAACTTTGGGCGGTTCGATCAATACATCGCTGAACCATTCGGCGACATGCCGACTGCTCCTTTCTCTTACCAACTTGATTTTTTCCTTCAGAAAATGGCACATTGGAACTTTAGGCGAGGTAATAGCCACTCAGTGACTCCTCAAAGGGACTCGGGGGTTATCCAAAGGGACTCGACGATAACCAGGGTTTCATTTCTTTGACCTTTCAGCTGGCTTCATTCCTTTCTGTAAGTTAGCATCCATGCTTTACTGCTCGATCCAAATACCTAGAAATCAAGGGTTTTACATCAGTTATTTGCACAAAACAAGCATTTGAGGACACAAAATCTATCCAAATACAACCCTAAATGAGTCCAAATAGTGGACTCGTAAGTCACCATTATCAAAGATGCTCAAGTTCATAGTACGTGCTTCAAATGAAAGTTCAAGCTCAATAAAGGTACTCAAATGCCTTCACAACAAAGATGATTCCATATTCATACAAACTTCTTCAATAATTTAGAGTTCTGATAACACATACAACTCTCACACTAACAAAGATGAACACATGCATGACTTCACCCATAGGTTTGTCCTTATTTTCCAGTCAACATTCGTTTCAGCTCACTCAAGATCAGAATGGTCTTTTCAAGGCTTGTAATGGGGCAGAGTGTAAAGGTATGGTCATTAAGGCTTAGTGGCTTCTACCTTCATGAAATATGGTCTGAACATCACTTACTTCCCTTTTCTTTAATAGTTCAACCATGCTTACAATCCACCCCAATATTCAATTTCATAAGAACTACCGAATTCCCCATTTCTTTTGCTTTATTTCACAACTTTCTCGATCTTTTTCTTTTCTTTGTTCTTTTTCATTTCCTTTTCTCTTTTCTCTCTTTTTTTTACATGGAGGGGTTCCATCTTTTTCAAAACCATTCACTCAAGGAGGATTTCTCACACTTCTTGACTTTCCTCCTCTTTTCACCATATCCCCAACTGAGACATTTGGCATAAGTTGGCTATTCAAACACACCATACTTTATGAAAGTTATGGGTTGATGGATAAAGAGAGGTCATAATTGCTTAATTTTTTTCCAAGAAAAGGGTAAGACTCAAGAGGGGTCAATCATGATTCACACAACTCACAAGGTTTTCACCCTTCAAAATTGTTGACTAAGATTATTTCAAGTGCTTGCATCACTACATCAACCGGACCAACGGGGTAAATTCTTGGTGTATCACATACACTGTTCAAAGTAATCTCACCACAAAAGGGGTTGACACAAATATCAAACAAGACTCCACACTTTCTGGCTAGTGTACAACATTAATTACAAGAGACTCATTTGACAACTAGCTAGCTACAATGAGATGCTAAAGTTCACACATTGTCTATGCAACTTCATTTGCCTCATCGTAGCTGTATATTCAAGTCGTTCAATTAAGAGCATTATTCAAGTCATCGGTAATGATCAAAATTGACACTCAAATTCACACAAGAACAACCACAATCACACACAAAAGAGGTGGCAAAATTTTAAAATTAGGTTAAAAACCATTTTCCTTCACAACAATGGGCCACAAGCTTAAAAATCCACAAGATCAAGATCAACACACACACAAAAACATATATATATAAAACAATAGGCCTAATATCCACAAACACATCAAAATCACAAGAGGTTGGAATTGAAATACCTCACCCCACCCAACAAAAAGAAGTAGTTGGCCTCAAATGCAACTAAAACAATAACAAAGTATCAAAAAATAATAGAGAGGGAGGGGAAAATCATCCTGTCTACTCAGTCAATCTCTCTGTTGGGGCATCGGTGCCCAGAGTCACGCTCTAGGTAAGGCATCAGTGCCCGGCCCCTCATTAGTTGTAGCCGCACTGGAGCCTTCCATAGTAGTATCTCTTAAGGAGTCCTGTCTCACTATCTCGAACATGGCACCCTCTAAGTCAGTCAGATCCTTATAGACAGCCGCATCTCGCACCTCAAGTTGCTCATAATCTGTCTAGGCCTCAGACTCAACAGCAACAGTATCCTCCATAGTAGCCAGAGGTACCTCATGATAGGCTGGAAAATCAGCAATCAGGATATCTGGGATCCTTTCTAACTCGAATAACGAAGTGAAATCTGTGAACTTCTGATGGTCCACATCCTCCTTCAACTCAAAAACCTGGGCTTTTAAAGTCGTCACCTCAGTAGTAACACCATGTACTTTCTCACAGACCTCTACTCTGGCTGTAAGAGCATCCATGGATGCCCTGAGGGGTGTCAGTGCATCAATAATAACTCTCTCAATCATCCAGGGCATGTCGGCCTCTATCCGGAAGCTCGCACATCGGCATAATGGGCTAGGTTCCCCATAATGAGAAGCGTAGCTTGGGTAATCAGAGGCTTGGAGGCAATGGGACTAGCAGCAGCTCTAGGGGGTGGGGAAGAAGCATAAGAACACGGGGTCTGAGAAGGAGTAGCTAGAGAAGTACCTGAAGGCTCGGATGCCGGAGTAGGCAAGGCTGCCTCTACAGGTAATGTATCAATATCGATCTCCGAGGATGTATCCATTGGGGTTGCTCTTCCCCTATCAGCCTCGTCCCGTGTGTAGTCGACCTCTATGGGCCGAATGTCGGTCGAAGATAGAGGTGTAACCTCAACATCCCTATTCTCATCACGAGTATCTCCAGCCCGACAACATAAATCTGTAATAAGTACCATAAATTGAAGGGACATCTGGCGTTGTTTAGCCCTCATAACCATATCCTAATCGACAATACATCCAAACATATCCACTTCTTAGCTATGATAGAACCAAGAAAACTCGACTTTGGGTGTCAGAGAATGAACTCATTCTGTGATGGCATGATTATGCTGATGATGAATTCAAATCAGTACCGAACTACTATATTCAGGTCCTTTTTCTCGATAGGTGCTTGTCACACCCCAAAAATTATATGACTTAAGTTAGAGCCTCACCTTATGAATACTGACTTAAAATAGTTAAAATGATATTTATAAACCTAAACTAATGTAATTGATTTGGTTTGGAAGAGTAAAAGTCTAAACATCAAGAAACGACCGCGACGTTCGGAAACTAGATAAGAATGTGTTCTACTGTGTTCTTAGGTTTTGGGCAAGTTTTGGGAGTGTCGTATGATGGTATAATCAAGTGAAAAGGTTTAAATTAGGTAAATATATGTTCCTAGGGTCAAAACGTTGAAATATTATTCTCCGGGGCCACCCTAAGGGGCCCCGAGGTGGACCCCAACCTTAGCCAAGCAAGCTGCCAAGGCAGCTTGCACATTGCACTTTAAAGGAATAGCTGTGCGTCGCGCACTTGCTCCCTTAAGGAGAAAAATTCCAGTTCGCAACACGATCATGTCGCAGACTCTACTATCTCGAAATTTAATTCCAAATATCTTCTGGGAACAGCTACGCGATGAAAATGCAGAAATTCAGAAATCTATTTCACTTCATTAAAGAGTCCATTTAAGTGAGGGGTATTTAGGTTACTGTAGGGGACATGTATATAATGATTTTTAAGTCAATTTACCTCACTTTTATCACTCAAACACAAAACCCCAAAGATCTAAACCTAAAGTTCCTCCTTCTCTCTACTGTTTCTCTCTTCTCAAGGATTCCACTGAAGAAGATTGGAACTTCAAGAAGAAGACCAACTCTCCAAAGTTTCAACTTAGGTTTTCATGGTTAATTCATCTATAAGATATGGTTGCTTATCACTCGCGGGATTCCTTTCCCCAAGAAGCCCCTTAAAGATGAATTTAAAACATCTTCAATTTCTAGGTTTGAATCCAAAAATGTGGGTCTTCTTTCTAAAGTGAAAATGATGTTATAAACTGACTTTGAGTGATGTTATATGAACAATTATAAGTTAATTTATGTTGTATTGGTAGTTTCTTGAAGAATTCCCCATGAGACCCATGTTTCTCCTTCTTTTCCTAATTCTAACCCTAGTTTGTTTTGGATATTGATTGAAGGGTATGAATTGAATGTGATGTTATGTAATTCATGTTTGTATGATGATTATACCCTATGTTATATATAATTTCTATGAAATTAGGGTTGAGTCTTTGAATGAAGCCTTAAAGGCTATGAAGGGAATATGTCAATTGCTTATATTGATGTTGATTATGTTATTACTTTATGAATTACCTTGTATTATGTATTGGTTATGAATTGCTTGGTAATTGAAGTATGGATGTCCCACG